>JXTC01001011.1:5906-30577 GCA_002914845.1 Trema orientale | reverse complement strand
GTCTTAAATAGTCATGACCTTGTCATACTTTTTATGACCTCTATGAGTAGTAGTCAATTTATAAGTAGTCCCCAAAAAATCATTCTTAAAAATAATCATAAAAGATCATTTTGCTTCAAATGTCATAATCCCACATTAGAGTTGGTGCATATTTTTTACTTAATTTTTAAGAATGGTCGTTAGAAAAATGGTAAATTTAAAATTCTGAACTCTTAAAATTTCTTTTTATATTTCCCTTCCAAACCAATTAGTTCTTTGGCTATTCAAAACCTTGCATGTGACGTACATATGCCCAATTTAATCCAATATTTAATAGTAATTAATTACAGAAAAGACTTAATTAGTTTCCATAGTTTTTAAAAGTTAGTGACCTAATTGCCAAAAAAATAAAATAAAATAATGCATGATATACTGTTAATCCATGAAAAATATAACACTACAATAAAAATCCTCATATGTAACATTTAAAAAGTCACTGTTACTTATTTTTAGTGGTATTTATGGAGTTTGTAATATTTGTAACAAATGTAAAAGATGCTCATGCGACTAAAAGTCTAGTGACATTTGAAATGTCACTATATCATCATTTTTAATGGTATTTATAAAGTGCTATACTATATCATATTAGTGAAATTTCTAAATATCAATAAATCATTTAATTTAATAAATAAAAAAATTTAATAGTATAAAAAGAAAGATTTTAATGGTATTTTAAAAATATTATTAAACCATATTAATGACATTTGAAAAATATCACTAATTTAAATCACACAAAGAAAATTTATTGTTAGCTGTAAAAATTTGGTTGCTACTTTTTTATAATTAGAAAAAGATATACATATGGATTTGTTTTAATTTCTAAAATTATCAATCAAAAACATGTTACTAACGATTGGATGCTAGCAAATTATTATACATAACTATAATTATTGAACGTAAATTAATCGACTTAATTTTTTGTGCGTTTCTTTTTTACTTTTTACTATTTTATACTCAAATTAATAATTTCAATATAATATTAGCCGCAATGAAAAAGTAGAAAACAAATGAAAATTCAATATCAAATAGAATATTTATTGATAAAATAATGAAGTTTACATGAATTAAGAAATTTACACAATAGTGTATAAAAGACAACAAAAATAGATCATCTGCTAAAATTGTGAATTAATTTTGACTTGGTTGAATAGTTCTTGTATCTACCTCATCAATATGTCACTCATTGGATTCCTGAAAAATATCTACTTTGCTTAGATAATTCTTGCACCCATCTCATCGACATGTATCTCGTTGGATTCTTGAAAAATAAATAAGGGAAAAACAAATAAATAATATTTCGTTATGGTAAATAATACAAAGTTTCCTATATAAGTAAAAAGAAAGAAGAGAGAAGATTTATACCTAGAGATCAAATTTTATAGATGTGTACTTTCTTTTTCTATTTGATTTTGTGTTACCCAAATCGCTATCTTTTTCTCTAGAAACAATTTGTATCAGATGAACCTTTTTAATTAAATAAGTGAACCTAATAAATAATTCAAAGAAAATATTAGAAAAGTCTGATAAAATCAAGTCAAAATAAAACAAAGCTAGCTTGCAAAAGAAATATGAAATAGAGATTTAGAGATTTGAAGATGACTCACATGATTGTACTAAGCTAGAAAAGAAAGAAGATGAAGGCTATGGAAAGATAAAAATATGATATTATAAGTGCTAAACTTATTCTGGAGAGAAGTAGAGAAGCATTAGTCAGTAGAGTGCATGAAAACACACTATTAGGTAAATAAAAAAATATACGAGTTAGTAATAGATAAGTTAGTTTTCATTTTAAGTTCGTCTCTATATGGTGGGATGCTAAATTTTAGGAATTCTAAAAGAAATTAAATTTAAATTTATTTGAAAATTTAGGTAATCTACAAAAACTTTGAATTTAAATTCTTTTGTTTTTAGTAATCTTGAATTTAAATTATTAACCCTCTACCATTAATTAGAGACACATACTTAGGGCTTGTTTGGGATAACTTTTACTTCTTGAAGTAAAAATTTAAAAAGATCTTTTTAAAAAAGATGGTGGGTCCATGCTTCTTTAAAAAGATCTTTTGGATACAAAAAGATCTTCTAAAAATCCATCCAAACATTTCTAAAAGATCTTTTGAGCTCTAAAAGATCTTTGAAAACTGTACCAAATAGGCCCTTAGTTTAGAATTTATATATATATACACCTAAAAAAAGGGAAAAAATTAATATATAAATAGAAAAAAGGTTTGTACTTAGTATTGAACACATATACACATATACGCAGAAGTTATGAGTACAACTTTTTTTTTTTTCGAATTAAGTTATGGGTACAATTTATACACGCAGGAAGAAACTCTTTTTTTTTTTTCTTAAAAAAAATTAATATGGTTGTAATTATCCTTCCACAGTATTCTGTTTCCTAGAATTTTCTAGAAATTGAAAATGAATAAATAAAATATTGCTAAATTCAAAATTAAGTAGCATTTTTCAAATACTACTAAATCCAACTGGTATGAATGAAAGAGCATAATAATTGAAATTGACTTATATTCGAATATGCTTTGATGTTATTCTTTTTAAATGAATTTTTTTTTCTTTATGCTATTATAGTTTTGGGGAAAGAAAAAGTACAGAATTCCTTGGGAAAATTTTTCATTATTAAATAGAAGAAACTTGCACGTTGATAAATATAAAGATAATTAAAAGTAAAATATAGAAAGAGAGAAGCGTAAAATCCTTTTTTCCTGTTTCCCTTATCTTGTTTAATCTTTTTTAAAGAGTGGAAATCATATTTTTCATTTTATTCTAATTCTTAAAATGATCAATAATTTGAAATGAATAAGTGACATTTTAAAATGTCACTATATCTAGAATTTAGTGATATTTTTAAAATGATATTAAAATTAAATTTAGTGACATTTCTAAAATACAACTAAATATAAATATTAACAACATTTAAAAAAAATGTCATTGCAGATTAATTTTGGTAGCATTTGCTTAAATGTCACTAAATTAACATATTAATGACATTTGAAAAATGCCAGTGAAGATTAATTTTAATGACATTTTTAAGCAAATGACACTAAGTATAAAGGGCAAAGTATGCCAAAAACCCTAAATTAAATATACCAGTTTAATCATTGTTCTTATAGTTTAGTTACCAAAAGATTGACGTGATTTTACGTTAAGTCATATCTGTTTAAGCTAGCTATCTAGTTATACTAATTAAGGTTATTTGTCTTCTTCACATACTTATTCAGTATATGCATCATTAATTATTTGTTTTCTGCAAGGATATTATTGACATTGTGTGCTGCAAATGGATAAAGAATGAATATTTGGAAATGAAACTATTTTGAACTGGTCATCAGGCGTTGTTACTTCAAGTATTTAGTTCGAATTAATAGTACGTATACATTATATATGTATATTTATGATGACCGATTACTATTTTGACCTGGTCTATTTATGATGACCGATTACTATTTTGACCTGGTCATCAGGCGTTGTTTTTTTTTTCCTACCATGCCAAAAAATAGGAACGAGGGTATCCATCATCAATTCAAAAGAAGAACAACAATAATTTTCCTGTATAATCAAAGCAATAGATGAGGAGGGATATATATCAAGGGGAAGAAAGAAAGATAGCCATAGGGGGCCAGGAGAAAGTATATGCATGGAGAATATATTATCGTGTGTACTGTATCTACAGTAAGCTTGAACTCGTGTCCTATCCTATTGGTCAAAAGCTGCAAAGAAGGTCCTAGAGCTCTTTGATTCTTCCGGGCGGAGCAATGGGTTAAGGGCACGTGTAAGACCGTTTTGCGAAGTGACAGAGACTTGTACACGTTCGATTTGTTTTTCTTAGGCATACCGCCATCACTATGGGGCGACAAAGCACTTCCACCACAACTGTGACTGTAGTAGGAGTACTTTGCTATTATTTATCATTGAAAAGATGCAAAACCCAACACTACTACACTAGCTAGTACAGGCTACAGCTCCCTTCTCCTGACAAGTGGCCAACAAAAAAAAAAGAATAATAAATAAAAATGAAAAAGATCAAAAAGAAAAAGAAAAAGAAAAAGAAAAAGAAGAAGAAGAAAAATGAAATCCTTTATGATTAGGTCCATCCATACTATAGCTCACCAATCTCTTTCTAGATAGAGAGAGAGGATTAGAGAAAAAGACAAGATACTAAATATAAAAACATATATTAATTATTAATATTCATGTAACAGTACTAGTTTAGTTTAGCAATAAAAACAGTTAAGTCTTCTTTAAATTTTGTAACAGCACTGCAATGATTAAGGAGTACAAATAATAAGTACAATGGTGATTAAGGAGTACTAATAATAAGATCAAGATTTTTAAATAAGTTAACGCCATATATTCTTATAGGGGATGGCTACGGTAGGGGCGTCCCTACGTAGGTTCATGCCTTAATTATCGTTGGATGGAAATCTGTGGAGAATAACGGGAATCTGTGGAGAATCTATTTATATACAGATTCCCATCCAACGGTGAATAGACAGAGCCCTATGTAGGGGCGCCCCTACTGTAGACGCGCCCATTTTTATATATATAGACACTTAGTAATTTTATTTTTTTTACTTATATATATATTAATTTTGCTAATAAAAATTTATCATGTATATTTTTTATATTAAAAAATAAGAAAAAAAAAGTATTAATAATATACGTTTTTTTATATACCTCATAATAACTGTTAGATCACCGTTAGATGATGATCAAACGACTAAAAAAAAAATATCTACGCATAAATAAAAAGAGAAAAAATACCTAGATTGGCAACCATATATATATACACGTTCTTATATTTATAAGGCGGAGGAATGAATTAGGTATAGCTTTATATGATAGATTTGAGCTGAGAAAATAGATCGGGAGATCAGATCATAATATTGAGCTAGGAGGGAGAATATGGGAAGAAGAAGAGTGGTGTTAGAGAGAATCGAGAACAAGATCAACCGGCAAGTGAGCTTCTCAAAGCGCAGGAATGGTTTGCTCAAGAAAGCTTATGAGCTTTCTGTGTTGTGCGATGCTGAAGTTGGCGTCATCATTTTCTCAAGTCGTGGCAAACTCTCTGAGTTTGGAAGCACCGAGTATGTATATAAATACATTACACTTTTCTCGCTCACATATATATTATATGTATATTGTCTAGCTTTTAAAGATTTTCTATGACTAATTTCGATTCACAACGTACTGATTAAACCCAAAATAGATTTAAAAGATTGATTTAGGGTGCTATATGGACGTGAAGTACTCCATTATATTGTGCCTTTAGGCAAACGCTTTGGTGGTTTTGTTTCTTCTCTTTTTAGCAAAAATGAAAAGCTTTGTTGTCAAATATTGGATATGGAGCTGACTACCGATAGCAGCTTAACACGTCTCATCCTCTCTTGCCCCTTTTCTGTTTTTTTTTTAATTATTTATTTTGCAAATCCAGAGATATTTAATTAGTACGAATGTTTGTCTAGTCCTGACAGATGTTGATCAAGTTCTAGGGTTTGTGATTTTTGGTTCCATTTCCACTTTCTTTGGCATTTTGTATTTAGGGACTCTCTCTCTCTCTCTCTCTCTCTCTCTCTACTAGTTTCCCTTCATTTTGCAGAGTCATTTTCAGCACGATTTCTTTTCTGGAGTACTTCGATCAAGTTTCTTAATCCAATATATTTGCTTGGATTTTCAAGAATTATGTTTATATATTTTTTTGTACTTTCTAATAGATAATTCATTTAATTAATTTAAGTGATTTGATGTACAGGAATTGCACAAAGAGCTTGTTTTCTTTTCTTTTTCCTTTTTTTTTTTTGAAGAATAAATCAAGATTCTTCAAATATCTAATGTTCTCTTAACTTTTTAATGTCAGTGATTTATTCTTCTTTGTATTTTATATTTGAAACTGAAATTTGCTGGTGTACTAATTGTTAAATCATTATCTTCGCTGATTAAATTAAGAACTTTTTCTATAACATGATCATTTGGAGAATAGGAGCATATATAATGACCTTCCCTCGTTTTAATGACCTTTCCTCGTTTTAATTACCTTTCTCTGTTCCGTAATCTTTTTCGGTTATATATTTATTTTTAAATAACATCAAATTACTATTTCCCTTTTTCTTGTTTTTATTTAGGAAAAAGAATAATATGCATCTAATTACAAATTACTATTTCCCTTTTTCTTGTTTTTATTTAGGAAAAAGAATAACATGCATCTAATTACTATTTCACTCTTTTCTTGTATTTTATCTAGGAATTATTAGATTTTCTATACATACAGTACTACATAAACGTCGATCTTATTATACCTTTTATTGTTTGCCATGTAAACTGTAAGAAAATACAAATAAGTAAACTGAAAAATACGTGATTACTAGTTATTAAATAGGCCAGAAGTGGTTGACCAGTTTTCGTGATTTGGCATCAGCGTGAATACAACTCTAGAGCGGTACCGGCAATTTTGTTACGCCTCATCACAAGACAACAATATTGTTGGAGATGAAGCACAGGTTTGATTTATAATTTTTAGCTCTCCAATTTGAATTTGGAGTTATATATATAGCTTTCGGTTTTAGAGAGATATTTGATGAAATAATAAGACGACCAGTGTTATTAACTAGCTAGCCACTCTTGAACTGTGCCCGTACATTGTTGATGACCTGGAGTTATGTATGATTGGAAAGGAATGTGTAATGCGTACGTGTAAATACACACATATACACAATTAGGCTGAAAACATGAGTTGTTAGTTGTAATTTGATTGGCTTTCCACATTTTGAATATCAACGCAAAAAGGTGTGCTAGCACTAAATTTAGCATGCTATCAGTTTCAAAATGCTAAATTTAGCACTCACTCTTTGAGTTTATGCTCCAGTATTGTCATGCTGAAAGAAATTATATCTGTATTTAAATATTATTTTTAGTTACAAAAGGGTGTTTTCATCTTATTAACTATTATTATTTTATTTTCTAATTATACACCTACTTATCATATGGAAAAATTGTGAGTTTAGAGCCAATATTAAATTTTAACATTTTAGCATGTGCAATTCTTAGTACTATAATTGACGCATAAAATAGTATATGCTAAAATTTATACTAAATTTATAAATGTACGACGTCACTTTTCCTGACCATATGCTAAAATTTGGCATTGATATATAAAAGGTATAGTATGTCTAGATTGGAGACGTTAAGAACAAAGAGTATGCATGTTTTATATTTCTAGAAATATCAGTAGTAAGTAGTCCTGTTGGGAAATTATAAGAGATAGAGTTAAAAGGATCGTTGAACGGAGAGAGATCGAGATATGAGGCCGGCCGGGAGGTGAATAGAGACACTCAATACGAGGCCACTAGGTCTATAGGCTTGAGTTTGTATCTTGTAAATTTATATGGGGAATGTGTGCTCTCATCCAACGTTGATTACTTTGAAGAACCACATGTGTGAATAGTTTAATATGCGTGATTTTAATATTTTGTGTTCCTAAATTTGAGCTTTATTGATAATTACCTAATAAGTACTAATAAAATTAGGGAATTATTTGACATGGATATAGTAATTTCGACTAAAATGACTTTTTTTAGATGTATTTTGGAAAATGACTTTTTAATTAGTATCAAACAGTGTTTTATGACGAAGGTCATATACTAAAATTATGACTCTTTTAGAACTAATTAATGAGATTACAAATGATGTGACCCCATCACATGACAGTTAACACTACTAAAAATATCATTTTAGTCCAAATTACTACTAGTTAGGTCCATTTACCCATAAAATTAAGCTAGTAATTTGGATACCTTTTCTCATATTATTTAATTTTTCTTTTCTTTATGTATTTTTCTTTATTATTGTTGATCCTGCAGAACTTACTCCTGGAGATTCCAAAATTGCAGGCTAAATACGAGTCTCTTCAACGTGCAGAGAGGTGTTGATACCTGAATTTTGATCAGACTTTACATATGAGCTTTTACTTGTTATCAATGAATTCATATACACTAAGTGTTGCTTCTTATAAAAGCTTTGTAGCAATGGTTACAGACTGTACACCATTTTGGCCATATATATATTCTTGGTTATGTTCTAACTATCCCTCGTTAATATGCATGATTTAAGGCATTTTCTCGGAGAAAATCTTGAGGAACTTGGCCAGAAGGAATTGCAAAATCTTGAGAAACGGCTTGATAGGACTCTCACACAAGCTAGACAACGGACGGTAAGCACTTCATTGATACTAACTCAATGTTAACAGCACAAAATCGCATGCACTACTCCAATGCAAAGGCAATTGTACCGAGAGTGAGTAAAGAATAATATTAATAAGGAGATAAATATACTTATACCATATATATATATGTATATAGTTCTTAATGAATAATTCCAACAAGATAATATCAGAACGGAATGACCAATAATTCCCTGCTAGAAAATATATTGAATGGGAAAAAGAGATACAAAAAAGTTTCTAACAAAACAACCAACCACAGAAATACACAATTTAAAACAACTATCCTGCTGAAGCACGTTTAAACCTAATTAAGCAAAGTTTAATAGGAAAAACCTAGTCAAGAAAAAGAGTACTACAGAGAAAACGGTAGTAAACATATTTCTAAAGTCTAACCTCACATCACTTACATATATATCCCACCCTCAAACATCTTATGTCTGATCATTATTATAGTCCACATATTAATATTGTCAAAATAATTAATTGCATATGTATCTTGGACAGATATATATGATATACCATTCCATGTTGTCTGATCAATTTTAGTATCCTAATTTATATTGAACCAATGAATTGATGCTGTATTATATTAAAATTTTAGAAAATGACAAATTAAAAAAAAATAGTTCCACAATTTTAAATTTTTAGATGTTTTTACTCATAATTGGTTAGACACAAATAGGAATTTATTATTAAGTGATTACATAACTAATTGATTAGTAAGCACACCTCACCTCCCTCCATATATAACTAGCCCAAAAATTTCCATATCTTGTTAACATTTTGTACGTTTCCTGTGTTTATATATATATATATATTGTATTTTTCTAATAATAGTTGCTTCCCCTTAACTGCTATTCCTGTTATTTCTTTATAGCTATGTTTGGTATATAGGATAGGATTGAACTATTTTAAAGTATTGAAATGGATTGGATAGGATAGGAAAGATAGGATTATAGTCCAATCCTATTCTATGTTTAGTGTGCTATTTTTTGTTAGGATAGGATTAACATATGTGTTTTATAGTTTTAACTAAATAACAATTTTCAGGTTTGATTAATGAGAAAAATACCACTTTTAAAAATTAATTAAAATACCATTTTTAAAACTCAATTTTATAAAAATATTATTTTTAAAAAACGTATTTATTAAAATAGCACTTTAAAAAAATATTTTTAAAAAATCACTTTGAGAACTTAATTTTGGAAAAAAATATCGTTTTTGCATAATTATTTTCAAAAATGCCACTTTTAAAAATTTTTTGGAAAGTTCTTTTTCTTGTTTTTCTCTTTTTAAAAGTTAATTTCGAAAATACCATTTTTAATGCTTTATTTCGAAAAGTACCATTTTTTCCTACTTCAAAAACATTCTATTACTTTTAGTCAAATTCCTAGTCGTTCCCAATCTCAAATTCTTAAGAAGATAAGATTATCCTCTTTTAAGAATATTATTTCTTGAATAGATTATTTTAATTCAATCTAATTCTTCTCATATGCATGTGCCAAACATGAGATTAATTTCAGCTAATTTAATCTCATCCTTATTCTACATTCCATATGTACAGCAACATCCTATTAATGTCACAAAGATATACTATATTGTTGAATCAAGTTGAGGTTTTTACTAATTTTTATTAGACTTCGATATCCATGAAGAATCCTTAATGCACAGCACATTGTCTCATTAATCCACGATTGATAGGATTTAGAACATAAGACTTTTTATGCGTGCGTGTCCTCTGTCTCAACTGCATTAAAAGTGTACAAACAATATTTCAACTCAAGTTTAATTTATGTATACCAAACCACGTTCTAATCAATCATAGGTAGTTAGTCTGATATGAGTTTGACTAAGCTATAAGAATGTGAGGTACAAAAAGTATAAATAAATTAGAACATGCTTAGTACATAGCTACATATGCATTATGTGTTCTGTGTTCATATTTTGGTGAAATTACTTAAATGACATTATTTAGTGTGCGAATATAAGGACTCGTTCGGTATCTATTTTGTTTTCTATTTGCTTAAACAAAAAAGTGAAATGAAGGGCGGTGCTTAAAACGCTCTCCACCATACTTCAGTTTTCTAACCAATTAACAAACTATGAAAATACCGCATTCATTATTTGTTTAATTCTACTATTGTTAGAGACAAAAAAAAAAAAAAAGAATTGATAAGTACTTTCCAATCTACCGTTTGCAAATGCAGATGCACATGATGGTAGAACGACTGGAAGAACTCCGCAGAAAGGCAAGATCACAACCATTGGTACACGTGTTATATACATATATATACTATTTATATATTTACTCCTATATACTTGTTGCCACACATGCAAAGCTTGGTCGTTTTGATCAATTATTCCACATTTTCACCTCATCTAATTTTATTATCACCTCACAAGTCAGCAGTTCGTTTTATTGTTTATAATGTCTCTGTCTGACTGTTAGCTATTAATGTTCCCATTTAATATTAATGCCAATTTTCAATGATTTATGTGACTAATTAATATAGTACTCTATCATTTTAAACACTAATTCTTTATAAATATTGATATCTACATATACAAATAGGTCCGCGATCTTGAAGAGTTACACGAACAACTGAAGCCTAAGGTGCTTTTTTTTTTTTAATTAAACATAATGGTATAATTGAGAATATATGCATCTAACATGACATTTAATTATGCATGTATTTGTTTGTTTTGGTTGAAAATTTCAGCTCGATGAAGTAAGAAATATGTGCCTGTGTATTGAAAGTCAAGGAGATCTTAACATAGTAGCCGATAAACCGGATTCAACACAGCCGAATCACATAGAGTCAGAATCTACTGCAGACAAAGGGTTAGCAAATATATATATATATATATATATGTATTTCTTTTCTTTTACTCCTTTCCGCAGTGTGCAATTAGAGAACAAGAAAATTTGACTGAAAGTAAAATTTGTACTATACACTCCTTACATAGAATTGTTAGAAATGACGGCCAAATGAGCTATTTATTATGTAGCTCTATGTAAATTAGCTAGGATTAGGCCAATTGTCATCATCCAATATATGAACATCTTACAAAGTACATGGAATATGTTAGAAATATTCCTAAAATATTTCAACAAACTTTTATCATTGATTTAGAACCTTCAAGCAGCACTTGTAAATTCCATCCTACTTTATCTAGAATTTTCCACAATTTTCTAAGCCCATCTGTTCCCCAACCTTGTCTAGGAGCGTCTAGCACCATCTAGCACACGTTTAATGCCCTAAGTGCAGCCAATGCCCCATGTCGTGGGCGTTCTAGAAAGTTCTATGCTTGAGCCATTCACGTACGTAATTGGCCTCTAGCTAGAGTATCTTCTATAGGCTTTCACCCACTTGTGCCAGTGCCTAACACTTTCCAACGGTACTTTCTGGAGACTTCCCACACCCTTATGTGCATTCTCTAGAACCTCCTAGCTTGAGTTGAGTACATCCAACTCTAGCGTGCTCTAGGTAACTCCGCAGCACTCTAGTGACTCCAAAACCTTCCTTGGTGAGTAGCTTATAAAAAAGTCTTGAACTATGGAAAACCCAACTTTCTCTTTGGATTTTTGGGAGATACTTGAGCGAGGCATATGACAACTAGCTGATTTCCATAGTTTAAAATTTGTTCCTATTCGTTTCAAATTTAACTTTCCCATGAACTCATTAATTATGAATTCTTGTTACATGTTTGGCTCTTAAAAATAAGAGGTTTATAATTCAACTAGATTCGAGTATAATTAGGATTTTGAGAGAGTAATTTTTGTAGACTAGGAAAAGTTGTCTTATACGGATATTATAAAATAAAATATTTAGATGTGTCTCTATTAAGATTAGTATTCCCATGTTATTGGGACTAGTCTATTATAAAACTCCACAAGTAAACTTTGTATACACATCATATATTATAAGAGAATGTGAGAGAGCAACAATATAACTCGGTGATAGTATAATAACGTGTTCTTGGTGTTTTTCATGTTAGCAAAAACTTAAAGCTATAATTATAGACTCTTGGGGATTTTGGATGGACTAAAAAAAGTGTAAATTGTCCCTTTTTATTTTTTAGAGAAACATTCGTGGTCTCCAATGAATGTAAAATCACATTAAAATTCTAATGTTCTTTATTTTCTTAGATGTGTATAATTAGCTCTAAATTCATATCAAAACTTTTTCATGGCTATTTGGATGTTACAAACAGTTCTCAATATATTGAACCAAAATCCTTATTTAAAATTTGGAAAATCAAAGCTAAAAATTTCTGGTATGTTTTTGTGACAGGCCGTATCCCAGGTTTCTTTCCGAAGAAACGATAGCGGATCATGAAGGAAGGATTATTGGGGTTGGGAGTAGCCGCAACCAAGATTGGTTTCTCTGAAAGTTCATATTGTTTTTTAGATGAATATGTAAATAAACGCAGGCGCAAGACATATATTTAGTCAACTAGATTTGTTTATTTCGAGTGTGTGACTGAAGACATATATTTAGTCAACTAGATTTGTTTATTTCGAGTGTGTGACTGAAGACATATATTTAGTCAACTAGATTTGTTTATTTTCGAGTGTGTGACTGCAGTAATAATAAAATTCCAGAACCATTTGAGTTATTGATCCATATAAGAGTGAAATCAGAAATTAATTTTTAGGTGCTTTTTTATGAGCTTTTGGGAATTGTGATGCATTATTGCACACATTGTGATGAGGAAATTAATTTCCAACCTGTTCTTGGGTTAATTATGACACAAATATTAATTGGTCTCACTAGTTACGGTGTTGAATATGATAGAAGATAGTAGTTAGTAATGAACACTGGTCGTAAAAATTAAGGAAATTAAGAGTAACGCTAAGGAGTATCATCATGGCAGTTTAGCATCATATGCACTAGTAATATGTAGATCTCACTACTAATGTGTATTAATATACATCACTGGTAGCCCTTAGCTAGTACTTCTCTAAGGAAAATACTAAATTATCCTTCGACTTAGACCATTTTCAATAAACAACAGTGTGCCAATATGTTAAATTAATGCTTAAATTAGCGCACAATTTTTGGATTGTGCTCTATTTGCATATCTGCTAATATAAATTTTATTTTGTATTTTTTTAAGGAAATTTTATTTTGTATTTAACTATTACTTTCACTTAATTTTTTTTTCATGTTAACTATTACAATTCTAATATAGATTATATTATTATAATAACATTGTGAATTTAAAGCATATATTAAAATATGGATAATTCTAAAAACAACCACTCTTTTATGACTGAATATCATGTTTATCTTTTATTTTCAGAAAATCTAAAAGTATCCCTTTATTTTTTAAAACGGAAAAAGACAAAAAATTTATTCGTGTACCTTTGTGGTCAAACTTACAATATAAAATGTTGGGAAGTTATTAAACAATGGAGGCTTGAAACACGTATAAAAACGTTTTCCTTAAAGCGTTATTAATTATTTGCCCTCTCTATGTTGCTTGAAGGGAAATCACAGGCAAATAGTTTCTAGGATATGACAAACCTTGGAGAAATTCTTGCACCAAGCAAAAGTGAAAGAATTCAAAGTTTGGAAGCAATAAAACTTTTAAATTCTGGAAAAATATCTCAAAGGAACTCAGAAAGTTGAAGAAAATTAACTTAAGATGAGTTATGTCCCTTTAATGTACTTAGTCTATAGTTGTATCTGTTACAAAAAGACACAACTCTTCAAGACAATTGTTTGGAAAAAAACGCATCTATTCATGAACTTGAGGGTAGCGCGGCTGCGCTTGAGGTTCATGCGGCCGCGCAAGGCTCTCTAGCCCTTGGCGCAGGCCACTGATACTCAGTGGTGTAGCCGCGCACCGCGCAAGGCCCTCTGCCTTATTTGTTATATTTAAACAAATATAACATAAAATATCTAATATACCTTTACATATATTTTAAAATCTTATTACCAAGACCTCCTCCATAATCTAGCTATTTTTTAAAAAGACAATCATGCTTTTTTTTTTCAAAATTATAGAAAAATATTATAATATTTGTTTTTGTAATAATTTCTAAAATATATTTCTTTAAAAAAGAAGAAGATTTTTTTGGATATCAATATCCAAGGGCATTACTAGTAAAAAATTTGACAAAAAAGAGAAGGACAGTTACTTTTTTTTTTCTTGTTTTAGAAAATATAGGAATATTTTTGGGTTTTATAAGAATAGAGAATCAAAGGTGATATTTAAGTAAAACAGAGGATATTTTACAGATTATCCACTAAAATATAGTATGTGTTATATTTGACACAAAGTAAATTGCACATTTTTCACTTCATTTTTTTAGATGAAGAAACTTGCTATTTAAAAAGGCAAATTTTTTATTTTTTTTTAATAATAACATATTCTTGTTGAAGAAGAGATTTTCACCTATCAAATTAATTGCAAGCTTATATATACCCTCTACTCTAAAAACAAAATTGGGTAAATTATGTGAAGTTTTATCATAAACACACGATTAATGATGACATTTGAAAAAAGGAGAAATAAGCAAAATATATTCAACATCATACTACACTCTCAATGAGACCTTCAAGGTCTGTCAATACATCCGACTCCATAGAAGAGAAATGTCAATAAACTTTGAATTCTACAAAAATACTCTCTACCACTGAGTTGCTCTTCTAAAAGATCTGGTGACAGGTTTTCCACGTAGATTAATATTCCTTAACATTTATAAATATATATCCAGCACTAAACTCACATATAAAGTAAAATAAAACTATCGTACATAAAGATCAAAATCTACCAGTGGCAGAAGGGAAATTTCACAAAGATGGAAAATTCCTTGATTTATTTGAAAAATGTCTTAAGAGTTTCAATTTTATAAAACACTGCATTTGAATAAAATATTTAGAATTTATTCCCGTGAACCTCTCCCGTAGTTCGTATACTCCATTAAACATAGATCGAATAGTAATTGGAAAACATAGTTCAAAATAAAGTACAAGCATCATCATCATCCACAACAAATATCAAGACCAAAATGGCATACATGAGTTCACAAACATAATAGAAAGTAGTATTCTTGGTTCAATGCTAATACAAAATCCAAATACCACACTATGCTTCAAGCATTACCAAGATAATGAACTACAATCACACACGGCCTCTTTATTCTCTTGATCACCAAGGTCGCACTGAACACTACCTGAGGAAGGAAGGTATGGGGGTGAGCATAAAATGCCCAGTAAGAAAGTAGTTACCTCGAAAGAAAACATTCTGTGATGGAAAGTTCTTGCATGGTTAGTTTAAAGCCAATACATACATATAATAGTCTAAAACCAAAAATCTATATATATATGTATATGTATAAATAAAATAATATAAGCAAAACCATTCAATTTATATGCACATGACACAAATCAACCCATACACAGGAGCTCACATCCTCTCATCTGTAAAAACCCAGGATGATGGCACTAAGTGTACCTAACAGCCTGCTTGACACCTAAGCCCATACCCGGAGTGTCGCCTACCAAACTTGGAGGGGCAACTAAATTGCCTACGCCTGCCAAATAGGGAGGCAATCAGAAGAAACAAATCCTGTGCAGGTTTACAAACTCTAAACCGATGGTGGGACTCGCAGTGCCATACTATAAACCCACGATGCTAACACGGTGCTCATGTATGATCCTATGACACGTGCGATATAGAATTGAAGTGTGAAAACTATCGTGCTCTGATTTTTCAATAAAATAAATATACTAGATTTTATAGAAAAACGGGCAGCATAACGGCCCTATTTTTAATATACCCAAAAATAACTTGTACTCAGAAAATTCTCAGAGCAATATAATATATATTATACAATCAAATCTCATCACAGATATTCAAATAGTTCTAAAATCACATTTGTCATCATATGCTGTAGAAAATAAGTTTTATTCAAAAATGATATAAAACAAAGGTAACTGAATCCCTACCTCACTAGAATAGTGATATTATGCTATTGGATCTTCAAGGTACCGTTTGACGATCGCTCGGAGGGTCGGGAATCAATTCTAAACCCCTTGATTATTCTCTTGCGAAAAATTAACTTTTCAATGGAGCTTCAAATCCACAAACGGACTTTTTCACTGAATTCTTAGCATCCAAAATAGTTAGGTTAGACATATAAATCGTCCAATTCGAGTCCGAGTCAAAACTTGACCGATGGCATGCAAAACGCGGTAAATCTTAGCCGTCCGATTTCATTTTTCATGCCAGTCACCAAACATAGTCAATATATATTAATCTTCTCTATTTTCCAAGTATATTCCAAAAATTTAATCAAAAACATGATCTAACGGCCAGATCAAAAAGTCAAACTTAAACTTAAAATATTCAAAAATGGTAACTTTCAAAACGGACAAAATGTAGTCACGATATATATACCTGGAGATTCCTCTCGACGAGACAAATCTGATGAGCCCAAGAACGCAAGCTGAAACGGCTTGAAATGACGCCAAAAATTCAAAACATCTCACGGCCTAAAACAGCATGAGGAGGTCTTACCTGCAGGTGGCGGGGCGCGACAAGGGCTGGCGGCGGTTGGTCCTCCTACTTCTTCTTTCGGCCGATACGCGAGAGAGACGAAGGAGAGAGAGACGTCGAGAGAGAAAGAGAAGAGAGACAGAGTGAGTGGGAAAAGTGAACCCATGTGATTGGCATATGGGACAATGCAATTTTAAAAAAAATTGCACTGTAGTTCCCTATTTCCCAAAACTCTTTCAATTTCATCCTTAAAAATTACATTTTAGTCCCTATTTCTAAAGAAATTTTGAAATTAAATCCCTCTATTAATTAATTCGAAAATTGGTAAAATTTCCAATTTGCCCTCCAAAAATCCAGGTTTTTACATTCTCTCCTCCTTATAAGAATTTCGTCCCGAAATTCAAATACAAGTCAAGGTTTATATCACAGTATAACTTCTAACTGAAAGTTATATAAATGAGGGTATTTCTCATACATCTCCGTCTCAAGTTCCAAAGCAACCTTATCTTCCTTGTAATGTTTCCAAAGTACCTTGACAAGTGAAATCTCTCTGTTGCGAAGTACCTTCAACTCTCTTGCCAACAAATAAATAGGTTGTTCTTCATAAAACACATCTTTTTGGATCGGTACATGCACGTACTAAATAACATGAGATTGGTCTGGTGTGTACTTCTTCAACATCGACACATGAAACAGATTATGCACATGAACCAACTGTACAAGTAGATTCAAGTGATACGTTACTGATCCGATTATCTCAGTGATCTCAAAGGGACCAATATATATTAGAGCAAGCTTACCTTTCACTCCAAATCTTGTAATACCACCCCTTGGAGTCATTTTTAAGAATACAGAATCACTAATATCGTACTCTACCTCACACCTCTTAGGGTCATTATAACTCTTCTGGCAACTCTAAATCTCCTTGAGTCTCTCCTTGATATCTTTGATCTTCTCAGTAGTCTCCTCAATCAATTCAGATCCAAGAGTAACATGCTCTTCAAGTTCTGCCCACCACAAAGGCGATCTACACGATATAACACCTCATATGGAGCTACACCTTATATGGAGCTACACCTATACTGGTCTGGTAACTGTTATTGTAAGCAAATTCCACCAAAGAAAGATGATCATCCTAGTTCCACCAAAATCCATTATGCAACAACGTAGCATTTCCTCAAGAATCTGAATAGTCTTTTTAGATTGGCCATATGTCTCGGGATGGTGAGCTGTACTGATATCCAACTGTGTACCAAATACTTTCTGTAAGGCTCTCTAAAACTTAGAAGTAAATCTTAGATTTCTGTCAGAAACTATGCTTAAAGGCACACCATGCAAGCGTATGATGTTCTCCACATATAGTTTACTAAGCTTAGTAAGTGAGTACTCAATCTGAATCGGTATAAAGTGAGCACTCTTCATCAACCGATCGACTATTACCCAAATTACGTCATTCTTCCTCAAGGTCTTCAGCAAACTAGTTATGAAATCCATCATAATCTTGTCCCACTTCCACTCCGGAATAGGTAACGGTTAAAGTAACCTAGCTTGCCTCTGGTGTTCAGCCTTGACTTGCTGACAAGTCAAATACTTTGCTACAAAGGTAGCCACATTCTTCTTCATACCTTTCCACTAATACTGTCTCTTCAAGTCCTGGTACATTCTAGTACTCCCCGAATGTACTGCGAACCTTGATTTGTGAGCTTCAGTTAGGATGGTTTCTCGAAGATTAGGATCATTAGCTACAGCTAACCTTCTACTGAAAAGTAAGAACCCTTCTATGTTGGTGTTCTAACTATCTAACTGTTCACTATTTTGAAGCTGGTTCTAAATTGTCCTCAACTCCTGGTCTTGCTACTGACCCTACTGCACAGTTTGGAGAAATGATGGCAAAATCACAATGTTGTTGAGACAAGCAATTCCTTTATTCTCGAAGTACTGCAAGTTGTAGTCACCAATCGTAAATGAGTTCTTCCAATCTTCAAATACCAGTGCAGCCAATACATTACAAGGTTTCCTGCTCAATGCATCAGCTATGATGTTGGCCTTACTAGGATGATACTATAAGTCGAAGTCATAATCCTCTATATACTCAACCTATCTTCATTATCTCAAGTTCAGATCCTTCTGAGTAAAGAGATACTTCAAACTCTTATGATCGGAAAATATGTCAAACTTTACACTATACAAGTAACATCTCCAAATCTTCAGTGCAAAGATTACTACTGCAAGCTCTAAGTCATGGGTGGGATAGTTCCTCTTATGTGGCTTCAACTGATAAGAAGCATAAGCTACAACTCGACCATTCTGCATTAAAACACATCCCAAACCTGTCTTTGAAGTATCAGTATATATCATATAAGGCTCATTATTGTCAGAAACAGTAAAAACATGTGTGGTCATTAAACTGCGCTTCAACCTCATAAAAGCTTCTTCACCGTCGTGATTCCAAACAAACCTGGCATCCTTTCTGGTCAACTTAGTCAAAGGCAAAGTAATTCTAGATAAATCTTGCATAAAATAATAATAATAACCTGCCAAACTGAGGAAACTCCCATACCTCTGTTAAATTTCTTGGTCTTTCCCACTCTAGAATAGCTTCTATCTTAGCAGGATCGATTAAAATACCTTTATGAGAAATCACAGGCCCCAAGAATTTCACTTTTGAGATCCAAAAGTCACACTTCGATTTCTTGGCATACAACTGATAATCTCTCAAGGTCTTAAGTACTATCTCCAGATGTTTGGCATACTCTTCCCAAGTCTTGGAATACTCCAGGATGTTGTCAATGAACACAACCACAAAATGATCCAAAAATGGCCTGAAAATCCGATTCATGAGATCCATAAAAGCTGCAGGAGCATTCGTCAAACCGAATGGCATCACCAGAAACTCAAAGTGACTCTATTGAGTTTTGAATACTGTCTTAGGTATATCATCCTCTCTTATCTTCAACTGATGATAACTGGATCTCAAATTAATCTTGGAGAAGAATCTTATACCACCGAGTTGATCAAACAACTCATCTATCCTTAGCAAAGGCTACTTGTTCTTCACTGTTAATTAATTCAGCTTCCTATAGTCCATACAAAATCTTAATGAACCATCAGCTTTCTTTGCAAACAAGATAGGAGCACCCCAAGGAGAAGTGCTACTGTGAATGAAGCATTTGGAAATCAGATCATCCAAATGTTCTCTTAATTCTTCTATCTCCGTAGGCGCCATGCAATAGGCTGGAATAGAAATTGGTTGAGCTCCAGGAACTAGTTCAATACAGAACTCGATCTCCGTATCTTGCGATAACCCCAGTAAGTCTTCAGAAAATACCTCCGAATACTCACACACCACCAGAATCCATAGGTCTTGATCTTCTGTCCTTACCTCGCCATCCATGGCAAACAAGTTCCTATAATACTCGAGTTTCTTCCTTCCACCTATGTATGCTTTTAGAACAGGACTTGGCTTCAACAGACTCATTCTAGCTTGATAGACAATGGGATGTCCATTACTAGGAAAAAGAGTCACTCGCTTCAGATGACAGTCCATAACAGCTCGGTACTTAGACAACTAATCTATACTGAGTATCACGTCATATTATCCTATTGGTAACACGATCAAATCAGTATGTAATTTCCTATCACCAAACACAACCCGACAAGAATTACACGCACTAGACACATCGGCTACTCTTCCCATAGGTGTACCTAACATCAATACATAATCTAAATCAGAAAATTCCAACCCCAATAATTGAGCAAACAATAGGTACACCAATATCAAACAAAACATATGCCAAAGAGTGTGAAATAAGGATCATACTGTCAACAATACCTCAGCTGGTGTGATCCTGAGTGTCGTCAGCTCCAGTAAAAGTATAGGCTTAGCCAATCACCTTCTCTTTCCCTTTGTTACTTTTTCCTTGACCAGGACGGCTATTGCTGGATCCTGGACCATTACTGCCATACCCACATCCACCTTGACTCCCTGAGGCCTGAGGAGTCTGAAAATTCTGGGTATAACTCTGAGGGCAGTACTGATGCTGATAAGGCTGAAGGAAAGTAAAAGTTTGCAAAACACCCTGTGACTGTTGCGACCTTACCTGAGTATTCTGATAAGAAATAGAACCTGACTAGCCCCTCTGTGGCCTCTCTAAGAAAGAGGAGATTTCAGCAGACGATAAGGACACTCCTTCTTCCGATGACCCGGCTGGCCACAAGAAAAATATCCTCCATACGGACTACCTCTGCCACCCCTGAAGAACCACTACTATTCGAGCTTCCACTGTTTGGAGCACCTGGGCTGACCACTGCTCCTGATTCCTTCTGGTGACTTTCCTATCATTACATCTCCGCTGGTTCCTTCCTGAATCCAATCCTTCTTCGATTGCTTCTGCACGCTCGGCAGCCACTACAATCTTAGGAAGAGTATGAAAAGTCTGCGTGCCAATTCTATTGAAAATGTTCCAATTCAGACGATTTCTGAACTTGGCAACTCGGTACTTCTCACTCGTACCTAGTCCAAGAGCAATACTTGCCAACTCAGTGAACTCTATTAAGTACTCATTCACTGTTCTGTTACCTAGGATTAAAGTCTTGAATCGGTCCATAACTTCATTTTATTAGTCCTCATTGGCATACTGGGCCTTGAAAATCCATTCAAAGTCCTCCCAGGTTAGACCTACCACATCTTGCATCCGTTTCACTATCTCCCACCAGTGAATGGCATTTCCTATTAGACGGGTAATGGCAAACACCACCCAAAATTCTACCGGAGTACCAAGGGCTTGAAAGTACCTCTCTATCTTATGCAACCAAGCAATTGCCGTGAGAGCTTCTGGTCTTCCATTAAACTGCCCTGGCTGGAGATACATGAACTGCTGAAGGTGATCGGAATGATCTAACTGACGTCCCTCGGAGCTAGAGGCTGATAGTCAGGATTGCTCATCTGGGCAAATGCCTGCTGTATTGCCTCGATCAGATGAGTGAAATCTGGACGATGAGGGGGTTCAGCACCCGGTTGGTGCCTCAAAACTCTTTTCGGAGGCATCCTTAAAAGTATGAAATAATATGCTAAGCTATTAGTGCGATAATGATGCATGCTTGTTATAAAAACAACTTCAATCTAGTTTAATGGTGATATGTTTGAGCTATTAAACTCAAACTCTGATACCACAATTTTTTGTCACGGCCCAAAACCTGGGCCAGTGGCAGAAAGAAAATTTTACAAAGATAGGAAATTCTTTAATTTATTTGAAAAAATGTCTTAAAAGTTTTAATTTTATAAAACAGTCCATTTGAATAAAATATTTGGAATTTCATCCCGTGAACCTCTCCCACAGTTCGTATACGCCATTAAACATAGATCGACTAGTAATTGAAAAACGTAGTTCAAAATAGAGTACAAGCATCATCATCATCCACAATAAATATCAAAACTAAAATGGCATACATGAGTTCACAGACATAACGGAAAGTAGTAATCTTGGTTCAATGCTAATACAAAATCCAAACACTATACAAGTTTCAAGCATTACCAAGATAACGAACTACAATCATAGATGACCTCTTAATCTTCTTGATCACCAAGGTCGCACTAAGCACTACCTGAGGAAGGAAGGTAAGGGGTAAGCATAAAATACCCAGTAGGAAAGCCGTAACCTCGAATGAAAATATTTTGTGATGAAAAGTTTCTGCATGGTTAGTTTAAAGCCAATACACATATATATATATAATAGTCTAAAACCGGAAATCTATATGTATATGTATAAATAAAACAGTATAAGCAAAACCACTCAATTTATATGCATATGACACAAATCAACCCATACCCATGAGTGTTGGAATAATGTCCTATAAAGCAGTTTATTATTTAGACATTGTAAACAATATTTATTAGATTATTTAGTATCTATTTATTACTAATAAATTCCATGTTATGAATTTCTATTTCATTTATGTCCCATTGATATACATGTGATGTGTATGTTTATTTTATGCAAACATCTAAAAGATTCCAAGACATGAAATGAGTAATAAAGAATTATTCGTATGATGAGTACATATATGGGAGACATTATATTATTTATTTTATTATGTCTAAATTAAATTATTCGCATTCTGCATGTTGAAGATGGAATACTTTACTATGCCATAGACTGCAGTGTTGTCTATTTAATTAATGAAATCTCTAATTATCGAAGTAAGTCTTCGGATAGAAATACTAGTGTATTATAAGAAAGTTATAACAGCATCGAATAGGACCTAGTGAATTAGAATTTGAGGTTAAGTGCCGTAACTCAAATTTCTAATTTCACTAATCTAGCACTATTATAGAAGACCTTAATCCTAGTAATTAACGAACTTGCTTTTATGTGTTTTGTCTTCTTGAGTTACTAAAGGACTAGTTCTGATTTATGGTTCAAACTCCAGTATCTTGGAAGATAAGGTATATGAAATGTGTAGAACGTTTCTCATGATGGACACTATGCATATAATGTCACTTTGAATTTTTTCAAGTACTTGGATAATATAAACCAGGGTCCCGGTATTCACTATGTGAATTTGACTGTGTTAGTATGAGCAGATACAAACACCGTAGTCAACTACTATCCATTAGATGAAAAATGGCAACTTAAAGGTAAATATGTACTAGAGAGGTAATACGGTAATTTCATCCCACTAGTACGGCATTGTATCGGGGGTATGTCTGCAGATATAGTATATGCTAAATGGATCAAGCTAATTAATTATTAATAAGCTTCACAGAAAAATAAATGATATTTAGTCCAAGAGTTCAATATTAGGCCTATAGTGGTGTGCCCCAATAATAATAGACAAGGCCCAATCATAATTAAGAGTTAATTATGATAATGGGCACATGATCCATTGGAGCTTGGGCTTTATGGATCCATCTGGTCCCCTGTCTAGCTCAAATTAAAGCCCAATAGTTATTTGATGATCAGTTGAGCCCAACAAGCCCAGTAAGCCCATTAGGGTTTACTAATCTCTCTATAGTTAAGAGAAAAAGTTTTCTAACTACATATAATATGAACTACACGTGAAACACCCCTTTGAGAAGAGAGTGTCACATGCATAGTAGAGAAAAGCGAGAGCAGAAATCGGCCAGCACTAGGGTTCACCATCCTTGGTGTTTTTCGGCCTTCCCGGAGAAATCCGTTCAAGAAGATCGTCTTCTTGTTCGTCTGCAAATCTCTTTATTGGGAATCAAGAAGGTGACCACCCACCGGATCAATCAAACGACTTTTGAGAATAGACGGGAAGACGAGAAAGTTGTGGAGTGAATCTGGGTATTGTTATTGTCTAGGTTAAGAGTTAATTTATGTTAGATCATGATCCGAAACGTTTTGTAAAAAGAAAAATTTTAAACGACCAACTCTGCTACATCTCTTGATTTTGCAAAGCTATGGTGTTCTTGAAAATGATTTTATAAAAATATTTTTCAGAAATTTATTCCAGTAAACGTAAGCAATTGGTATCAGAGCATGGTTTTATTGTTGATCTAGCATATTTTACTCTGGTGTATTCTCTTGTTGATTGATGTTTTTAATTTCTGGAAAGGTTTTGTTTATGTTTAGTCTTGTTCATATTATGAGTATGCTCTAGTTTGTATGATGATTAATAGATTCAATAAGCTTGAATGATTATTTGATTAGATGTTGCTATATGGAAATGATCATGTTTATTTTGATTTTCGTTTTCCGGCATGTTCTTCATTTCTATGTGTTCATATTTTATGTTCTTGATAAAACTACGTATGGAAATGTGGTCGATCTTTAATTATTTTCTGAGTTTTATGAAAAACTGTTCTTCAATTTAAAAAAAAAAAAAAAGAGGAAGGAAATGACGGAGTGGTACACGGCTCCTA
>JXTC01001010.1:10582-21336 GCA_002914845.1 Trema orientale | reverse complement strand
ATATATATTTATTGTTATTATTTTTTTTCCAACTACTCAAATCATAGTAGCTGTTAGATAACGATTCAATGGCTAAAAAAAAAATATCTATAAGGAAAACAAATACCTACTAGATCATGACCCTATATATATATATATATATTTGGGCACCAATCTAGTAGGTATTTTTTTTACCTATCAATAGGTATTGTTTTACCCAATTAAAATTAATTATGCACGTCTTTTTATGGTAAAAAATAAAAAGAAAAAAAATTAAATAATGAATTTTTATTTTTATTTATTATTTTTCTAACTACGCAAATTATGATAGCCATTGGATAGTAATCTAATGACTAAAAAACGAAATACCTATAGATAGGTAAAAAACTAAAATACCTACATGATTGAGAACCATATATATGTGTGCGTTGTTTATGTGATTTCCTGATCGTATATAACCTTTTTGTTTTAAAAGGATAATTCATAAACAATTTAGACTCGATCAATAAAAAGTATACCTTATGGAGAAATCTTTTTTTTTTTTTTTTTGGTTGCATTCTTGTTCTTTGTTGCAAACATTTTTATCTTTCTTACTAGATCAATTATTTCACCAAGAATCAAATCCTTCATTCATCTATAAATTTTAATTTTATTTCTAAAATTCTTGTGATCTTTTACTGTAAAATCTTTGTTATTACGTTGAATTCTAATCTTACTGACTTCTCCCTCTTTCTAAATTAAACTAGGGAAGCAGTACATTATAAATGGAGAATAAGACCCAAAAAAAAAAAAAAAAAAAAAAAATTTAGGCTCCGAAAACTAAAGTATACAGTAAATTATTAAGATGGTGTGAAAAGAAATTTTAGGTGATTATTTGAAGAAACAATTAATGAAACCATGAATAATGATAACAAAGAAAAACAGGTACATTTGACAGCATGAATGTCTAAACAAACGACTCTTAGGGAGAAACGGTACCGCTACTATCCAAAGGATAAAATAGGCAGAAACAGATCAATGATAAGACAATCTTGCTACATGATCAATTAATAGGAAGAATCATTTATTAATGACGAAACATTAAGGATGATCAGTGATCAATAATCAATCAGATTCCGGATTAATTATACCACGACACAAAAAGAATTGCAAGAAATAGAAATACATTAAAATCAAAATTACAACTATTGAAATAAAGAATAGTAGTCAAAGTTATATCAATAGTTTTTTACAAACCTGCAGTGTCCATAAGACGCCAAATTCCAAAACCTTACAACCGTAAAGAAGAACAGTTCTTCTATTCAGAAAAATAAACAATACTAATTAACATAATAATCAAAAGAGTTTATTAACAAATATTATTGTGGCATGGTAAACAAATTACAAAACTCGATCTTGGGTCTCACCACACAAGTATTTTGAAAAAAAAGAAAAAAAAAAGGAAGATACATATAGGTAGAGTAGTAAATCTGGTGATCATGATTATAGTGAAGACTCAAGTGATATTAATAATTAGGACTACTTCTACATGTGAAGTCAATTTTGTCGGGGTTTCTCCCGCAGGATTGGAAAGTTTTTTCCCTTAAATCGTCATCGGTACTATCAATGGAGCAAAGGCAGTTGACAGCATCTTTGTCACTTAGATTCTCGATGAGTGGGCAGCAAGAAGGAATTAATTCACGAATGAACGTATGGATCTTTCTTTCGAACCAGATGTGGCCAGAACAAGTAAACAGAAAGAAACTCCTCTCACTAGGACATGCAGGCTGGTGAGAGCTAACCATGGTGAAGAAGAGTAAGTTGACAGAGATGAGGAGAGCAATAATGGAGACTTGAGACTTCGAAGCCATATTTTCTGAAAATATATGAAGTAGACTAATAACTAAGGACTGGCTAGAGAGAACTATACATATACACGATCGAGCACTAATTATAATGATGGAAATTGTTTCAAGTGGGGTTATGATTTATAGGTATATATCTCAAGGTTGTTATGGCTTCACGATTAAGGCAATTGTAATTCGATGGAAAGAAAATGAAAATAACCGATATATTCAATTCGAATTATAAAAGCCACCAGATGGTGTGTGTATAAATATAGATATATTGTTTCTAGTATGAGATATGTTGTGGCAGTGGATTCAAGGAAATCAGACAAAATCAGGACAGGTAATATATTTGTGTATATATATGTATATATAATATATCAAAACAAGTTAATTATATTTTTATACATGGATTACAATAATCATGCAGCCTCGCCATTTACAAAAGCGTTACCGTTTGCACGTCTTAGAAGGTCAAACCCCACATTATTACAAAATCCTATTCAATCCTATGATTAAAATTTTATAGACATTTATACATGTACACGACACGTTTTGTCCCCAACTCTTATCTTCCATCCACCTATTATCCTATTCCTATATGACAAGTTAGACAACGTTTGACTTTTTGAGTTTGATCAAAATAACTAAATGTGAAAATTTTTCTTTAAAAAAATAAATAAACAAATAATTAAATGAGAACTGATTGTAACGTGGAATATATGTTATCCCAAGATTAGCTAATTTAAGAGAAGGGTGAATTGGGTTTTAAAAACTTTTCAAACAAAACAACTAGAATATGCAAGTAATGAATAAAGCATGTAAAAATAGCAAGTAAGCAAATACAATCTCAAAGTAAATAAATTAAAGATGTAGGGATTAAGAAATTGCAAATGTCATTTTTACGAGGTTCGACAAACTCGACGGTTTGCCTAGGTCCCGGTCCTCGGCAACTTGCTTTGAGCTTTCTACTATCAGATCAAAGTTGTGGGCTTGACCGACCCTTGGACAAACAAGTGATTTATCCTTAGGCACACTCAAGCCTTTATAATAGTCTTGACTCCGGCTCTATTACGCCTAACTTCGGATTGTTTAGACTTCGGTGTCAACCTCACCTATAATCAGGTTATTTATGAATCCGGTGCCAACATCACCTCACAAATAAAAAGTATATTTTTGGATTGAAACACTCAACAAAAATCTCTCTTCTATATAATTTGATACAATATAAACTTAGGAAGAATGAGTGTAAGCACAAGATATGATCTAGTTTAGCTCAATAATTTTGTGAAAAATAATTTGAAAGTTTGATCACAAAATGTGGGCTATTAAGACTTGAAAAATTATTTAAAGCAATGTAGGATAGCTCAAAAAGAACGTTTAAGCCTTAAAATAGCTTCTATTTATAAGCCCATTTGAAAACTAGCCGTTTAAAATAATTTAACACAGTTTTTGGAGTTTTCGGTAACCTTGCCGGTAGACCGGTAAAGTCGCTAGTGGACTCCCGAAACTAGCCATTGGAAGTGCGGTTGCAACGGTCGAAACCAGAGTTTTCGGTAGATTGGGTGGTCCACTGGTAGGCATTTCCGGTCTACCTATAAGCCACTTTCAGTCTACCTGTGGTTTCTAATTTTTGACAGCTTTTTGGCGTTTTTACAAATTCTGACAGCTTTTGGCATTTTTCAAAAACTGACTTCTAAACATATTTTAAACACTTTAAAAACATTGGAAATCACTTTGAAAAGAATATTTTGATTATTGCAAACTTTTTTTAGTTTAATACAAGTATTTAACAACAATTTAGAAAGTATTCATATCAAAAAGTTTGTAAATAGAAAAATCTCTTTTTGGCCAAAATCATGATTTCAAATATATTTGTAACTTTTAAAAGATCATAGGACTTATTTTAAAAGTATACATTTAATTTTTCAAATCAAATGAACATTTTGAAAATAGTTTAAGAACTTTGGTTTGAAAAATCTTTTTGTTAGAAAGTTTGAGCCTATAAAAGATCATAAGATGTACATACATAAACTCTCATACAAGACTAAATACTTTTACCCTTTTTCTACAAGTCTTGTATCATTGATCTTGATGGTCTTCATACTTCAAGCTCTTCTCTCCATAATCCATCTTGAGTATCTTTCGTGATTTGTTCATCAATTTTGCTACATACTCAAGTAAATTATTAGTCCGTAATCATATGTTTGTTAACGTCAAAATATGAGTATAAGATTGAAACCTAAAGGTCAACAATCTCCCATTTTTTGATGATAACAAACATTTGATTTATATAATAAGGATTTAAATATGAAATTTATTTATTTGATAATAGGAACCCTTATTATATTAAAGACGCCTCCTCAAAATATGCTTGAGAAAAAATTAAGGCAAGAAATACTCCCTCTTAATTACTTATAGGTTCAATATGTGCATATTTTGAGTTTTATATGATAACTAATGAGAAATAGAAATTGCTTAGTATTTTACCATATATTTCCCATTTTATCATATGTTTCTTTCCCTTGATAAATCAATAAATCAATATTCTTTCTCCCCCTTTTGATATCATCAAGAAGAAAGAAATGTAGAGTATAAGATTTGAAAATAAAAAGCATCCATACATTCTTAAGAGTCAAACAATCTTAAAATAAGTAAAAAGTGTGTGAAAAATGCTTAAAAATATCCAGAAAAATTTGCTCCAGTGGTAGGCCGGAAAGAGCTTTTCGGTAGGCCGATTTTGGCAGAAAGTTTTCACTTTCTAGGCATATTTATCGGTCTATTGCTCAGATTTTTCGGTCTACCGCTCTTTTTTTTTTTTTTTTGGAAACAGAGTCAAAACAAAGACAAGAAAATATAAAATTAAAAAGCACTCTTATCAAATAAGCATGGAATTAATTTTGAAATCTTGAGTAAACATAACTAAAAATATTAATCAAATAACTCAAGATAATTCATTGAAATCAACCATACTAAGCTCTCTACGAATCATACAAAAACGATCTTCACTTAAAGGCTTAGTGAAGATATCTGCTAATTGATTTTTAGTACAAACAAATTCTAGCATTATGTCATCTTTTTGCATATGATCACGAAGAAAATGATATCTAATATCAATATGCTTAGCACGTGAATGCAAAATAGAATTTTTGGACAAATTAATAGCACTAGTATTATCATATTTAATGGGCACATGATCATAATTCATACCAAAATCCTTAAGGGTTTGTTTCATCCATAGAATTTGTGCACAACAACTAGCCGCCGATATCTATTCGGCTTCGGTAGTAGAAAGAGCAACCAAATTTTGTTTCTTGCTAAACTAAGATACAAGTGCATGTCCTAGAAAGTGACAAGTGCCACTTGTGCTCTTACGGTCAGTTTTACAACCGGTAAAATCTGCATCTGAATAACTAGTAATGTTAAAGTGTGTGCCTTTGGGATACCATAATCCTAGGTTCATTGTGTTATGCAAATATTTCAATAATCTTTTAACAGCACTAAGATGTGATTCCTTAGGATTTGATTGAAATCTAGCACATAAGCATACACTAAACATTATATCCGGTCTACCAGCCGTTAAGTAAAGTAGTGATCCGATCATACCTCGATATTTAGTGATATCCACAACTTTACCATTTTCATCTTTATCAAGCTTAATTAAAGAGCTCATTGGTGTTGCCATCGTCTTTGAATGCTCCATCTCAAATTTCTTGAGTATATCCTTGATATATTTTGATTGGTTGATAAAAATATTTTCTTTGTTTTGTTTGATTTGAAGACTAAGAAAGAAATTTAGCTCTCCCATCATGCTCATTTCAAATTCGTTATACATACATTTTGAGAAATCTTCACAAAGAGACACGCTAGTAGCACTAAAGATAATATCATCAACATAAATTTGTAATACCATAATATCAACCACATTCTTTTTGATAAAAAGAGTAGTATCCGTTTTTCCTATTGAAAAATCATGTGAAATTAAAAATTTGGTCAATCTATCACACCAAGCTCTAGGAGCTTGCTTTAAACCATAAAGAGAAACATGATCCGGATACTTATTATTTTGAAAACTGGGAGGTTGAACTACATAGACTTCTTCTAAAATGTATCCATTTAAAAAGGCACTCTTAACATCCATTTGATAAAGAATGAAATCCTTATGGCATGCAAATGCTAAGAGCATCCTAATGGATTCTAATCTTGCTACAGGTGCAAAGGTTTTATCATAATCGATTCCTTCTTCTTGATTGAAACCTTGAGCTACTAATCTAGCCTTGTTTCTCACAATCACCCCATGCTCATCAACTTTATTTTTAAAGACCCATTTAGTTCCAATAATCGATTGATCTTTAGGTCTTGGAACTAGTTCCCAAATATCACTTCTTTCAAATTGATTTAATTCTTCTTGTATAGCTAAAATTCAAGATTCATCTTTTTCAGCATCTTTAAAACTTTTTGGTTCAATTTGAGAAAGAAAAGCCATATTGTTACAAATATTTCTAAGTGATGCTCTAGTCTTGACACCTAGTAAAGGGTCACCTAGAATTTGGTCTTTAGGATGAGCATGACTAAATTTTAAATCTTGAGGAAGAGTTAGAGTTTTACCATTTTCACTTTGTTCACCTTCCTTAAGACTTTGATCTTGTTGTAGATGAACATCTTTTTCTTTCTTTGGCTCATTGATGCTTAAATCATCTAAGCCTTGTTCCATACCTACAACGTCATCATCATCTATATTTCTCTCCTTGGAGAGAATGTTAGTTTTATCAAAAACAACATGCATAGATTCTTCTACAACTAAAGTTCGTTTGTTGAAAACTCGATAAGCTTTACTAGTAGTAGAATAACTAAGAAATATACCAATATCGGATTTTAAATCAAATTTACCCAAATTATCTTTGGTATTTAAAATAAAACATTTGTGACCAAAAAATTTAAAATAACCAATGTTGGGTTTTCTATCCTTCCAAAGCTCATAAAGTATCTTGTTCAAAGTAGGTCTAATCATTACTCTATTTACTATATGGCAAGCGGTATTTACGGCCTTGGCCCAAAAATATTTAGGTAAGGCATGTTCATTAAGCAAAGTTCTTGCCATTTCTTATAGAGTTCTATTCTTCCTTTCTACAACCCCATTTTGTTGAGGAGTTCTAGGTGAAGAAAAATTATGATCAAAACCATTTTCATTGCAAAATGCTTCTAGCTTATCATTTTCAAATTCACCACCATGATCACTTATAATAGAAGTAATAGTATACTCTTTTTCATTTTGCACTTTTTTACAAAAAGTAGTAAAAACTTTTATCACATCATTTTTATAAGCTAGAAATAGAACCCAAGTAAATCTTGAAAAATCATCAACTATCACAAAAGCATAATGTTTTCCACCAAGACTTATAATTCTTGATGGTCCAAATAAATCCATGTGAAGTAGTTGTAATGGTCTGGTGGTTGAAATAAAATTCTTAGATTTAAAAGAACTTTTAACCTGTTTTTCAAATTGACATGCATCACAAATTTTGTCTTTTTCAAAAATCAAACTTGGTAATCCGTTCACAAGATTTTTCTTTGAAAGTTTTGAAATAGTTCCCATGCTAGTATGTCCAAGTCTTTTATGCCAAAGCCAAGAATCATCTTTCATAACCGAAAAGTATTTGTCTTGATTTGAGTATTTTTCAATATTGATAATGTAAACATTTATCTTTTCTTTCTCCAATAAAAACGACTTCCTTTGAACAAGCATTCTCAATTAAGTATTTGGAAGATTCAAAAATAACTTTATAACCTTTATCACAAAGTTGACTAATACTAAGTAAATTATGCTTAAGACTATCAATAAGTAAGACATTTTTAATAATGGGTGAAGATGAGTTACCGATGTTACCAATTCCCATTATTTTTCTTTTGGCATTGTCTCCAAAAGTTATATACCCTCTATTTTTCTTCGTAAATGAGGAAAGCAAGAAGAGATCACAGGTCATATGTTTGGAGCAACTGCTATCCAAGAACCAAAGGTTTTGATTCTTCTTCATCTTTTGTACCTACAAAAAGAATCAAACTTTGACTTTTGGTACCCATACTAATTTGGGTCCTTGGGAGTTAGTCATAGATTCTTTTAGAACCCATGTTGCCTTTCCTCTAAAGTACAAATTCTTTTTAATAAAGCAAGAGTGACTAGTGTGATCATCTCGATTACAATAATTACAAGTATATTTAGTGTCATTAGAGGAGGCTTTCACAAAATAGTTTTTCAGATATTTTTGTTTGATAAATGATTTGTATCCTATACCTCCTTTGTCAAGAACACATCTTGTCCACCAAGCATTAAATCAAAATTTTTCTTTCTATTTATAAATTTGTGGACAATGTTGGTCAAATCCAAAACGTTTTCATTTAAAGAAGCATTTTCAATTTTTAATCTTTCACACACCTCACAAGGTAAATTTGCTTCTTTCATTTTAGCAAAATCATTAATTTCTTCTGACAAGCTAACAATTTTCTTTTCAAGAGTATTATTTTTCAAAATGAGTTTTTCATAGTTCTTATGTAAATTATTAAAATCATTTAATAATTCTTCATAAGATAAATCATTTTTATCACACTCATTACTAGAATCATCAAGTAGATTACTACTAGAGTCAAGAGAATTTACCTCATTTTCAATAGACATGAAGCACATGTTGGCAATTTCTTCTTGTGTTTCTTCGCCGGATCCTTCTTCATCGCTATCATCCCTAGTAGCCTTCATAGCCTTTTTTTTCATCTTTTTCCTCAATGGGCACTCGTTCTTCATGTGTCCGGGCTTCTTGCATTCAAAGCAAGTGATAGGATCATCTCTTGCTTTCTTTTCTCTATAGTCATTGCCTTTGTTGTTGTTGTTGTTGTTGTACTTCTTTGAAGGGTTTCCTTTCTTGAATTTTAAGTACTTCTTGTACTTCTTGGTGAGAAAAGCAATCTCATCAATCTCACTATCGTCAAGTTCATCATCATCTTCTTCTTCTTGAGTGGATGTTTTGAGAGCGATAGTTTTCTTTTTCTTCTCATTTTCGTCTTCTTGATTGTGCTCTTTCATCATAATCTCATGAGTCATGAGTGATCCCATGAGTTCTTCAAGTGGGAGCTTGGAAAGATCTCTTGCCTCTTTAATGGCCACCACCTTTCCGTGATAAGCTTTAGGTAGACTTCTAAGGATTTTGTTCACCAATTCGATTGAATCATAAGTTCTACCAAGAGTATTAAGAGCATTAGTAATAGAAGTGAAGCGAGTAAACATTTGAGCAATTGTTTCATCACTATTCATTTTGAACAACTTATATTGATGCACACACATATTTATTTTCGTTTCTTTCAATGAGTTAGTTCCTTGATATGTAACTTCTAGTAATTTCCACATTTCAAAAGCATTAGAAGTTATTTCTACACTATTATAAATGCTTCTATCTAAACCACAAATCAAATAATTTTTAGCTTTAATATTTTTAGAAATCATGATTTTGCCTTTTTCATCAAAATCTTTATGTGTTTATGCAACCCAAGTATCGCCTTCTCTTTTCTTAGGAATAATACGACCATTCATAACAATATACCATAAATCATAATCCATAGGTAAGAGATAACATTCCATTCTACTTTTCTAATAGTTAAAATCGGTTCCATTGAAAAATGGAGGTTTGGTAACAGAAAACCCCTCGTTTTGAGAATTCACTGGGTAAGCTTTCTCAAGATGGTTAAGTCAATAATTTTTAAAAAAAATTGAGCACCAAGCTCTGATACCAATTGTTATCCTAAGGTTAGCTAACCCAAGAGGGGGGGTGAATTGGGTTTCAAAAACTTTTGCAAACTTTTCAAACAAAACAACTAAAATATGCAAGTAATGAATAAAGCATATAAAAATAGCAAGTAAGCAAATACAATCTCAAAGTAAATAAATTAAAGTGGTAAGGATAGAGAAATTGCAAACGCTATTTTTACGAGGTTCGACAAACTCGACGGTTTGCCTACGTCCCCGGCCTTCGACAACTTGCTTTGAGCTTTTCGCTATTGGATCAAAGTTGTGGGCTTGACTGACCCTTGTACAAACAAGTGATTTTTTCTGAGGCACACTCAAGCCTTTTACAATAGTCTTGACTCCAGCTCTATTATGCCTAACTTCGGATTGTTTAGACTCCGGTGCTAACCTCACCTCACAAATAAAAAGTATATTTTTGGATTGAAATACTCAACAAAAATCTCTCCTCTATATAATTTGATATAATATAAACTTAGGGAGAATGAGTGTAAGCATAAGATATGATCTAGTTTGGCTCAATGATTCTGTAAAAAAGAATTTGAAAGTTTGATCACAAAATGTAGGCTATTAAAACTTGAAAGATTATTTAAAGCAATGTATGATAGCTCAAAAAGAATGTTTAAGTCTTAAAATAGCTTCTATTTATAAGCCCATTTGAAAACTAGCCATTTAAAATAATTTAACACAATTTCTGGAGTTTTCGGTAGACTTACCAGTAGACCAGTAAAGTGGCCGGTAGACTTCCGAAACTAGCCGTTGGAAGTGCAGTTACAATGGTCGAAATCTAACGGTCAAAAACAGAATTTTCGGTAGACTGGGCGGTTTACCGGTAGGCATTTCCATTCTACCTATAAGACATTTTCGGTCTATCTATGGTTTCCAATTTTTGACAGCTTTTTGGCGTTTTTACAAATTCTGATAGCTTTTGGTATTTTTTAAAAACTGACTTCGAAACATGTTTTAGGTACTTTAAAAACATTGGAAATCACTTTGAAAAGTATATTTTGATTATTGCATACTTGTTTTAGTTTAATACAAGTATTTAACAACAATTTAGAAAGTGTTCATATCAAAACAAATTCTAGTTTGTAAATAGAAAAATCTCTTTTTGGCCTAAATCATGATTTCAAATATATTTGTAACTTTTAAAAAATCAT
>JXTC01001010.1:0-10573 GCA_002914845.1 Trema orientale | reverse complement strand
TCTTCTCTCCATAATCCATCTTGAGTATCTTTCGTGATTTGTTCCTCAATTTTGCTACATACTCAAGTAAATTATTAGTCTTTAATCATATATTTGTTGACGTCAAAATATGAGTATAAGATTGAGACCTAAAGGTCAACAATATATATATATATATCCCATTAGATTAGCCGAGTTATTGATCTCTCGAAAGTCTTAGTTATAGTTATATATACAGGGAGAGTTTTCAATGAAAATTTTTGTTTTTGCTCTAGTGATAGATATTTTGTCTAATTTGAAAGTAACTTATAATAACAAGTTAATTTTTAAAAATTTATTGTAATTTTAATTTATAAAAGAAACTAATTTACCTCTACTTTTATAATTCACATAAATAATGAGTTTTAGAAATATTTCTTTATATTTATGTAATGGTATAAACTATTCCATTTAAATTTATGGACAATTCCAATCCTATTTTTCTTATTTTATTTTAATTTTCCTTTTTTTAATATGAAATGTAATATCTTTTAGAATTTAATTTACTATACTTCATAAATATAAATTTAGATTGTGATTCACCTTTTAATTTTTTTTATATATATGTGTATATATATATATTATGTTTTTCTATTACTAAAATCTTAGGGCCCAGCGTCTGCTTAATTTTACCTTCAATAAAAGCAATGTTGATCATGCCATTCGTTTAATCATATGAAATACTTTTTCTTTTAAAATAAATGAAAAAGTGAAAGCCTATATAGATCCTAAGGAAAGAGATAGTCTCTCTGATCGATATTAATCTAAATATATCCAAATAAAAAAAAAATTCATATATAAAATAATAAATCAAGTCTGAAATAAGCGCAAACAAACAAGCCCAAACAAAGGAGTGTTTGGGGTCCACATAGTCATTCCTGAATTAGTCTGTAGTTCTATCAGAAAAAACCTCCAACAATATCTTGTTAAAGCTCCACTTGTCTAATTTTCCAAACATATTGTCTATATGATAAACACTTTTTGTCTAGCTTTCTAGACAAGCTGTCGATCGGGCAGACACTTTTGTCTAGCTTTTCAGATAAACTGTCTATCAGGTAGACACTATTGTCTAGCTTTCAAAATAAGTTATCTATTTGATAGACACTATTGTCAAGCTTTCTAGATAGGTTGTCCATCTGCTAGAAACTAACTATATTAAAATAAATTTAACATAAACCAAATTAAATACAATATAATTACAAAATTAGTAAGTTTTGTAAACTTAGTCACTACTTTGTTCATTACTATTAGAAACTTAGTCACTACTATAATGAAAATATGTCACCATTACTATTAGAGACATAGTCACAACTTTGTTCTTTATAATTACAAACTCAATAACTAAGTGTAATATATAATAAATACATTAAATTAGAAAATTAATGAGTTTTGAATTATCATCATTACTATAATAGAAATATGTCACTATTATTATTTGAAACTTGTCACAACTTTATTCTTTCTAATTACAAACTCAATAACTACGTGTATTGAGTAATAAGTATATTAAATTACAAAATTAGTGAGTTCTGAATTATCATCACTACTATATTGAAAATATATTACCATTACTATGAAAAACTTAGTTACAACTTTGTTCTTTCCAAAGAAGGAGTCTAGCTATTAGACACGAGTTGTTGATCTTTCAAGAGATGTTATCTATATAATATACATGAGTTGTCTAACTTTCTAAACATATTGTCTATGTGATAAATACTTTTATCTAGCTTTCCAGACAAGCTATCTATCGGTTAGACACTTTTGTCTAGTTTTCCAGACAAGCTGTCTATCGAGTAGACATTATTGTCTAATTTTCCAGATAAGTGGTTTATCGGATAGACACTATTGTCTACTCCTCTTCCTCCTCATCATCATCACCACCACCACCACTACTACTATCATTGTCGTTTGTGTCATCTTCCCCCTCTTCCCCTCAAAATGCATATCATCATTTTTTCCCTTAGATTTGTTATATCATCAAACCTCGAAATAAATGCTTCGTTACAAGCTACGTTTTCTGACTTTCTTACAAATATCACACATAGTGGGATATTGTCTTTCTTTTTCCAACAAATGAAAGTCATCACATCTCTGTCTTTTTCTTATAACCATTGGAATAATATCTACTAGTACATTTGGTTTTTTTCTTAATTCTATGTCAAAGACATTCTTGTCGATTTTTGTATTTTTATATGTCTCATCTACCAGCTAGTTGAAAGTTATGTTTGGTTTGACCACAATGCATCTTAATTGTTATCTCTTTCCATTCCAATTTCAAGAATCTTCGTTCTTTTCCCAAACGCCATCATATAATATGATTATGAGTGTTGATGATATATCTGAACAATAAATAAAGTACAAAAGAAGAAGAAATATATATTAGCAAACATAAAATACTAAATTTAGTTAGGTTTCACATATATTAGTGGCTAGACATATATTTCTAATGGCTAGACATGTGTCCTTAGTTGCTAAACATGTGTTTCTAGAGGATAGACGTGTGTTTCAAGTGACTAGACATGTTTCTTTAGTTTCTAGATAATAGTGTCTACTGTCTAGACAAAATTATCGACCTCTCTAGTCACTCAATTCTATTGTCGAGAATGACAGACAATGTGTCTAGCATAGTCGAGATAGTGTCTAGCATAGTCGAGACAATTTTTGGTCTATGACTCGACAGTTGTGTCAAGAATTGTCTATGTGGTGTTGAAAGCCTAGATAAGCTGTCTAGAAAATAGATAGACTCGTCTATCCCGATCTGGGTTTCTTCTTCACAGTAGATCTCGCTGTTTTACAACCCATTTTCTAGTTTACAGCTTTTCAAACTCAAAAAATGACCCAAAATTTTCTATTTTTTATTAGGTTCTACTGTAAAACAACTTTTAATCTACTAATTAAACTTATATTAACAAAGAAAGATTTTTTAGAAATATAATTTCTACTTGCTTAATTAAAAACTTGAACCTTGAAATGAGAAAACAGTCGAAAAGGAAAGTGTAATGACGAGGAGGACCATGTTCTTGATCGTTAATTGAAGGAAAAATCGCTCTTTTCTACCGGTGTCTCCATATTTTCGGTTGAAATGGGGTGAAAAAGTGAAAAAGAAAAGGTAGAAGGAGAAGAAGAGGACGAGAAAAGAGAAAAAAAGAAAATATCCTCCCAAATAATCTAGTGCTATATGCTAACATACTATCTAGGATATATTAATCTTCACAATCAATATTTCACTTAAAAGGTGTGACCACACAAAAATTATGAAATAACATCACTTTCCACAAAGGGTATTTTGCAAAGGACCCATAAAAATCAAAATTTTTTTTTCCTATAACTTTATACAAACTTATACTACGTACATTTTTGTTTACTTAATTTATATTATTTTGTCCTATTTTTGGCCAATTAGTCCTTACCATATAGCTACCGAAACTTGACCTTAAACCATGATTTTTTTTTTCACGAGGGTCTAAATATTTTATTTACAGCATTATAGTCTATTTCGCTAACTTGTAATTATATCCATATTGATATTTAATTAAGTGGTTTAATAATTTAAAGTCTATTTTAATTCTATGGTGAATGAAGGTTTGTAACTCTTTTAGATATTGTAACTCTCGTAATAGATGTATTTGATAGAAAATACATATTTTTGTTTCTAAATAGAATCTGGTCATCTCTCCACCATAACAAAAAATGTGTACTCCGTTAATAAGTGTATCTGTGAAAGCCTAAGTGTTAAGGGAGAGATCAAACTCATATTCTTGTATCATTAGTAATTTATGATTACTTATTTCACATTCTGATCACTCATCATTTATATGTTTTTATATTTCACGTCTTCTCATCTTTATACATGGTTGAATTAGATTGATAATAATATCAATATTCTTTGAAAGATATTATGATTGGATCATTATTGATATCCTCACTTACATGTTGGGTTGAAAGCTAATGTTATGATAAATAAGAGAGATTATTTCAAAAGTAGTGATGTATGTTCATGATAACTCACTTTAGTTTTTATTTAACTATGATATGCGTTAACGACCAATTAATAAAGAATTTAACAATACATTACGCATATTTATTTAGTAAAATATTTAATTACATATTAATAATATAATATTTAATTTTGCATATTATGTTTATTTATTAAACTATTTAATTACATATTAATAATTTTACATTTATTTTTAATGAATTGGCCTATATGCTTATACAAGATAAGACAATGTTGAAGAATTAAGCGGAAATTAGGCATTTGCAACATTTTTAGAAACAAATTTGAAAAATACGATGGCTTTTGTTTTTTGTAGGTTCGTTATGGCTTTTATTAGAAAAACACCATTTTCTAAAAAATACTTAGCAAAATACAATTTTTTAAAATAATAACTAGTAATTGATAACCAGTTTCTGGTAACCGAAGATATTTATAAGTGGTAACTGGTGACCAGTTTTCAGAAACAAGTAGCCAATATTATTTTAAAAATGGTATTTTTCTAAAATAAATTTAAAAAGTGATCTTTTTCTAGTAGAAACTATGCATAAATTTGAAAAAAAACCTGACCTTCATATTTTTATAATTCTTTTAGGTTTTTTTAGGTAAAAGTGTTAGAAACGCAATAATTAAAGGACTCATTTTATTAATCTTGCTACTCATTAAGAAGTTGAAAAGAAGTCCAAATAGAAGTCCAGAAAGTCATTAAGCAAGGACTACACAAATTGAATGTATCTATTAAGACTTCTCAAATCTATGAAAAAGAACGAAAGAATGATAAGTGTCATTTCTGTTCCCAGCAAAAAAAAAAAAAAAAGGGAGTGTCATTTCTTAAAGAAAAAAAAAGTTGAACAATATTAGAAAGATGCTTGGAATATAAAAAGCTTAGCTCAAAAAGAAAGTTAAAGCTTCGTGCTTTTTTTATGCTTCGAATTCAATTTAACTCTAGTTCCTTGAAATACTTGGCAGATTAATTACAAATCAACTACTCATATTTTTAATATGATGCAGGGATTCTTTTCAATCAAAACCATAAAGTGAAATAAAACTTCGTTTCGTGAAGTATCGAAATAAAGCTTTAGTTGAAGATATTGAAATTTACTATCTTATTTTAAATATTAGATATTATTTAGATTTGTTTCAAAACCCCTACATTCCTATTTTTTATTATGATTTAGTTTCTTTACCTTAACTTAAAACAACGAGATTCTCTTTTTAATTTGGTCATCGATCTTTTTTGCATAAAAATAAAAACTTTATTGGTTTTGAAATCTAATGTGATGGTGTATACAAGCTTGGTTTTGTATAACATTGTTAGGCTTATCCTTTACCTACAAATTATGCTTACGAGACAAAGATTTAGGCCTTTTTTAAAGGTATGGATTTAATCAGAGTCGTCCTAAGTTTTTGCTTTGATTGAGAAGAACGAATTTTCTATTCCCTAGAAATTGAGGTCTCATTTGTGTTGCTATTATACAGGATATCTTTAATGCATATGAATATATGTTGTACGTTAAGAGAGGGAATTAGTGTTGCTGATTCTGTAGCCTTTTATGGTTTGCAGTCTGCTTGAGACTGCTCATGGCATTTTGCTCTTGCGTTTCCAGCTAACATTATCCTTAGAGACGTACAGTTTGCAAAACTATATTTTTCGCTGATGTACCTTTTTTCCTAGCTAATCTTTTGCCCACTAGGTTTTGCCTATAGTAAGGTTCACAACGCGACCATTGTTTTTAGCTATATTTTTGTGATTTTATTTCTTTGGAATTTTTTTGTTTGATATTATTTTTCTTTTAACAATAACTTTCTAGCTTTGTATCATTGAGTGCGTAATGATGAGGCTTTTGAGTGACAACTAATTAAGTCGGGATGCTTGAATTTTTTTATTATGCTTCTTCCCTTTACTGGTCTCCATTCATTTAAAAACGAAAAAGAAAAAAAAAAAAAAAGCCATAGGGTATTGAATTCTTCTAACCAGATAAAATGAATTAACGTCGTCTACAGATCAAAATCAAGTTTGAGATCTTGTTAAATTATCCGAAAGTCGGAAAAAAGTGAGTTGTAAATAGGTCTTTAAGACCGAACATGACTCTAGTGGTAGCAGCCAATAGTTTCACACAAAAAGAAAGTATTGTCTGTATAAGGAGATATTTTTATCTATATCTAAGAAAGACTTTTTTGAATCATTATTGCACTCGTAGCATAGTTTGATTTAAAGTTACATTAAATAGATATAAAAATTACCTTTTTATTAGAATTCAGAGGAAGAAGTTTATATGAATGATGAGGAATATGAATAAGATAAATTAGAGATCTNTCGAGCTTTTAATTTTTTTTTCTTTCCTCTTTGTATTAGTTCTATATGTCAAGCGGTTTTCCCTAATTTCAAACCTATGTGCAATATAAAATAATGGGAAATCAACTTTGCAAATATTATTACAAATATCAGATTAACTTTACCAATATAAGATTTATAACCTAGTTTGAGATCAAATGGAAAAAATGTTAGCCAAAAATTCGTTAATAGATTATTATTCAGGCTAATTAACCCCGATTAAGAAAGTCCGTGGCTCTGTCACTGGGTTTGCCACCTCTATGTCTATTAACGTTACCTTTCTCATTAATAAAAGAAAAATAAAACAGTGTTATATTACTATGAGCAGAAAACGTCTTAAAATAACTTTGTATTTCAAATCTTTTTTACTAATTTTCGTGTTTTAAAAAATATCCAACCTTCTTATATAAATTAAATTAAGAAAACTAAATTGGGAAACTTAAAATGATATGACAAAATTACCCTTAATAGATGATAAATTTAGATTTATATTATATTTTACTTTCTGTTTAGATATAATTCTTTGGAAACTATTTTATCACTTATAAGGTTCAATTGAAAAATCAAAATGTTATTTAGAAATTAGTATAGAAAATCTACATTTATTTCAAATCTAAATCTATTATTTACTAAGAGTAATTTTGTCATTTTCATCAATTCTCTAATTTTAGAAATAGTCAAATTACAAAAGTTTTTGTTAATAAAAAAAATCAAATTCAAAGGATTTTTCCATATATTTTAAAAGAGGTTTTGTGGAAAAAAAAAATTATGAAATATAAAGTTATTTAACAATGTTTTCTCTTACAATGAGCATGAACTACGAGTATGAACTAGACCTGGTAGCCACGTTGTAAATGCCTAAAACGACATGTTATTTCGCGTCTCACGTGTCGTTTCCGAGTAAGCATACATTCAAATAATAAGAAAAGAAAAAAAAAAAGATCAGACGAAATCTGATCCACTAGTTGGGAGTGGGACTTGAGTGTAGGGGTGAGTGAGAGAAAAATGGTAGCTTCGATCATCAGAAGCCACAATAATAAACAGCAATGGGATCAGAAGCAGCGTCTCTCCAATTGGTATCTTCTGCTTTGGGCAACTGGGTAGCTCTTAATTCATCTCCAAAATCCATTGGAACCTCAAGTTTCTCTCCCCGAAACTCACTTCTTGCAAACCCCATAAGCCTCAATCTCCATAGATTTCACAGAGCAAGAACACAGGCAACCTTGGATGAACAAAGTGCCACCGCCCCTCTTCAAACACAACCCAACAGAGTATGTTTTTCCTCTTTCTTTCTGGGTTTTTTTTTTCGTTTTTTAAATTATTATTTTCTGTATTTTTTTTTTTCAATATCCATAATTTCTTGGCCTGGGATACTTCAGTTTTGCACATTGAATTTGGTAATTTTTTTAATAAGCAGAGCAGAAAGTCAGTTTACAATATCATTTTTCTGTTAATGTTCTTTTGTTTGCTTGGCAATTGAGAAGAAGATAAATTGGTTTGAATGTTATTTGTTGTTGTATTTAGTTCTGTTTTGTGGTTCTTAATTAAGGGAGTTAGGATAATGTAAAAATTCTATTACCAAAAGAAAAGGTTGTCTCTGTTTTTCCATTTATTTATCTGTTTTAATTTTTTCTAAATTTTTTGTCTGTCCTACTTTGTATGTTTCAGTTTTGCATGTCATAAAACTAAATGGACTTTTATTGTATCTTGGATCTTTTTATATTATAAGCAGAATCGCATGTCGGTTTTAAATTGTTGTGTTTTGTTCATTTTTGGTTTATTTTGATACATTTTTGTTGTTCTTGTGATTAAGGAAGTTGAGGAGAGTGTAAAAGTGCTCAAGAACGCTGCAAAAACTAGACGGGTACCGAATGAGGAGATACTGTCTGCACTGTCCGTTATTGAGAAGGCGAAAATCGATCCCTCAAATTTTCTTGATACCCTTGGTGGTTCGGAATCCCCAGGAAGAACATGGATGCTCATTTTTACTGCCGAGGTTGATATATTTCTATTCATTGTGCTGCACATTTGTTTATTGTTTGTCAACATACATCTCATAATACAATCGTCATTTAATCTTTGTTCCTTGAATTGCAGAAACAATTGGACAGTGGTCGATATTTCCCTCTCACGGCTGTTCAGAGGTTTGATGCTGCAGTAAGATTCATCATCTCTGTTCTTATTTCTTAATGCTTATGAAAATTTTAAATATAAGGATAAAAACCTCATCTAGCTGTGTTTTAATTGCTTTTGTTATTCATCCATTTAATTCACCTGTTTCATAGTTTATACTTTAGTTTTGTTATGTGAAAAATTTTATACTTTAGTTTTGTTATGTGAAAAATCTTTGTTTTGGTGATGAACTAGCCTCAAATTTGTTTTGCTGAATGTATAGGAGCTTTAATAAGTTTTACTTAAGGATTAGAGGACAAGGAATGTGTTTCTTTCGTCTTGTTTTTCCCCAACTTTAGAGACTAATAAGTATCTGCCGGAATTGTCAGGCAAAAAGAATTGAAAATGGAGTATATCTTGGGCCAGTTGGAGCTTTAACATTTGAAGGCAGATTTTCTTGGAAGAAAAGAATACTAGCTTTCATCTTTGAGAGCATTCGAATAAAAGTGGGACCTTTGAACCCTTTAGAGATCAGTCTTGGCCAAAAGGACGACAGAGAGCCAAGTAACAAAGATCCTTTCTTTATTTGGTTTTACATTGATGAGGAAATAGCGGTTGCTCGAGGCAGAAGTGGGGGGACTGCATTCTGGTGCCGTTGTCGCCGAGTCCCTACTTAGTGTTTGTGTAAGTATCCATCTGTTTGCATATTTAAGCTTAAAACTGTCATCGGTATTAGAACTAGAACGAGTCTTTAAGTGTAATATGCATCTCTCTTAATACTATTCTGTTTTTCTGTATAGTTGTGATATAGATAAACTTAATTAATGGACTAGCAGCCTATACTTTGGAAAGGGCAGTGAAATTAGAAGATGGTTCATGGTTGTAAATTGTTAATAATATACTTGTTGACAACATGACATTAAGCTTCATCTTTCAAGAAAGTCTTTGACTGCTTTTTGTGAAGGAATTATTAACCAGGTCAAAATATTACATCATATTAACCTCTTTTGCTACAGTTGGAGTACTTATTGCGGCATAATTTTGAATTGATTTTAGTCTTCTGCTCTCAGTTTAATACTAAGTTACTTCTCTGGAATAGCTAGTTAGTTAACGGAAGAATATTTCTCTGGATTGAAGTCATCAGCAAGAATTATTACAAATGCAACGAAAAAAGTATAATGGATTCAAAACTTTATTTAGGTTACCATGGAAAGTTCATGTAAGAAGTCTGACTTAAATAATCAAGGGCACATAAACATATCAAAGATAGCTTGTTACACACAAAAGAAACATAGTTTGCTGATGATAGAATACCAGTTTGCTCAATATTATGTCAACATAAGTGCCACTTAACTACAGATTTCTTATTTTAATAAATATCCTTTAAGATTTTCTGAAACTACTTCTCCACTACAGTTACCAATTATTTACCGTTTCTCTGAGCCCGGAAATAGCTGATTAGATCTTCTGTCTTTGGCATGCACTCTTTGATGATTGGTATTTCAGTGAACCTCTGTGCCCATTCATGTAGTAGTGGGAGCTCCTTTGAGTCAAGAAGCTTTATGCCTTCCATCTCTTCCAAGAGTCTAAGCCAATTAGGTAGAGAACCTACTACCAAGTCTAGGAAACCTATGGTTTCTCCTCCAAAGAACTTCTTGCCCTCAATAAGCTTTTCCAGATGTTTCAGTGATTCTTGTGCAGAGTTTACGGCCTTCTTCTGTTCCGACCCCTTCGCACGGCTAGCAACCAATGCATCAAGCACACACTGCAATTCAAAACATTTTTAAGTTTCTCTTCCTTTGCTGATTTTTGTCTATAGAATTTCCTTACACATGTTTTATCTAGTGAAAGGAATACCATTTCTGGGAAAAACAAACAGAAAAGAATACCGTCAAAATGATGTCCATATGCATATATATGCATGTTAATGGTAATCTATTACTAAAAAGAGTGTACAGGTTTGACAATAGCTTTGATTTGCTCTTATTTCTTCCCCTGCTCCCTTTTTTCAAAATAAATAATTTGTTTCTCTTGTTGTTAGTTCTGCTTATTAAGAAATAAGATAATCTGAAGTTATTGTGGAATTTAATGAGAATCTATAGGGTGAACCTTGT
>JXTC01001009.1:0-22867 GCA_002914845.1 Trema orientale | reverse complement strand
AATGTAGAAGAACCACATAGACTAGTAAGTTGAGAAGATAGTGAAGGGCGTTGAACTTGAACACTTGCCTTGGCTCCGTCATGAAAATTAATGTTTGTGCTTCCGGGATACACTGAAGATATGGAAGGACTACGCTGCATTGAGAAGGCGTGAGAAGGAAGAGGTAACTGAGTCGAATTAGCACCACTGAAATCTGTCACAATGGGACGTGATGATGGTGTTATTGATGTCCGCTGAACAGATGGTAGTTGTACGGTTTGAGTGTTAAACAACCCTATGGTCGGCCGCTGTGAGTTGTGATAACTGCTAGAAGAACGTCCTCCATCCGCCATTGATGGTTAGTTTTCAGCTGAATCATAAGACAATACAACTCTGTAGGTAATTCCCGCACACACACACACACATATATTTATATACATATGTACACACACAAACACAAAGAAACTTCCTTAATAAAATGGGTAACGCTGTATACTAAACTAATAAGACAAAGTGATCATCAGCCGATTACATCCATCTGAACTTGCAAATTCAAACAAAGAAAATAAAGTCGGTAGGTGAATATGTGTATACTCGACTGGTCAAAATATTCTTATTCTAATAGAAATTAGACTAGCAAAAAAAATATACATGTATATTTATATGTTTTCTAAATATGGATACAGTCGCTTGTTTATATTAAGTAAACCTTCGGAAGTTTTTACGTAAGTTCCCGGAAGTTTCCACGTAAGTTCCCAACTTTTCGTCAATAACGTTCAATTTTTCCAACTCTTCGTCAACAACTTTCCATTTTTTTAATTTTCAATCAATTAAGAGGAAAGTTCGTACAAACAGAGGAGAATGAAAACTAGGCCGTATATTTTTTTTTCTAAAAAAAGTGGGACTTAACTAATGACATCCACTTATTACAAATTAAAGAAAAATACCTAATACTACCCAATTTTCACCCCACCACATTAGGGATAATTGACTTTCACGCTTACCCCGGTGTGACTCGAACCTAGGACCGATATCCTAAGTAGTGGATGCTATTATCACTTGAGCTAATCCACTTCGTCAAATTAGGCCGTATTTAAATAAACTTTGGCCCAAAACCCGTACAGCTCTAATTTCCTGTTTTATTTAATGCTCCCTATAATTCTACTTTGTGATCACATAAACATAATACACATGAGAAATTATGCCTGGTGTCCTTGTTTTGTCTACTGATTTAGTAAATGTCCATTTCTTTTAAGTCATATTTCTATAAAGCATTTTCTTTATATTAATAAATAATCATCTTACAGATTTACTTAATTACCCCTTTATGACAAATTTGTCTCTCTCAAATTTGGAGGAGCTTGATAGTTTTCGCCATTATTTCCGATCATCCAAACTTAATTTATATTGGCTCTCTCGGGTCAATTGAGCTTGATATACCTTGCACCATCGTTTCCAATCATTCAAGCTCGATCTATGCCATTGTTCGATCTTGATCTACTGTAAGTTCATGCACGATCTCATGCATTAGATGTTCTCCAGTTATGATAAAGATATTAATAAACAGATATACTTGCCAAATTGTTAAGAAGAACATGATGGTTTCTTCTAGTTGGATAGCTTCACAAATGGCAGAAACTTTTGATCATTTTCCTAGCTTAGATTGTGATGGAATGAGAATACATTTGAGGAAGAAATATAGTATTGTTGTACTAAGCACAAAGTTGTTTTAGAGCACGATGCATGGCCAAGAATAATAGTGTACAGAATCATGCAACTGAATTTGTGATACTAAAGTGTTATTATGCTTAGTGGTGTCAAAATGGCCCAACACAGGCAATGCACAATTATGAGACAGCACAACAAGGCACGACATGATATAGTAGCCATGTTCAGGCCGACATAACCATAAATACGGCATGTGGCACGATAGGTACAATTAGCATATACTACTAACAATAATAATGATTCTGCAAAAAATATACTTTAATTAGATGATATAAGATTTTTTTTTGCATAGTTTTAATATAAAATTATGTTTAAAAAATGTACAAAAAATAAAAAAATTAAACCTTTTCTAAAAGAATAAAAATAAATTTTTTTTCAAGTCTTCGTCAACAACTTTCAATTTTTATAACTTTCAATCAATTAAGAGGAAAGTTCATACAATAGAGGAGAATGAAAACTAGGCCGTATTTAAATAAACTTTGGGCCAAAACTCGTACAGGTCTAATTTCCTCTCTTATTTAATGCTCTCTATAATTCTACTTTTTGCTCACATGAACATAATAAATAATTTTACTTTGTGATCACTTAAACATAATACATATGAGAAATTATGCCTGGTATCCTTGTTTTGTCTACGGATTTAGTAAATGTCCATTTATTTTAAGTTATAGCTATATGGCCATTTTTTTTTATATTAATAAATAATCATCTTATAAATTTACTTAATCACCCCTTTATGACGAATTTGTCCCTCTCAAATTTGAAGCAGCTTGAGAGTTTTCATCATTCTTTCCGATCATCCAAACTTGATTTATATTGGCTCTCTCAAGGTAGTTTTGGGCTTGATTTGCACCATCATTTCCAATCATTCAGGCTTGATATATGCCATTATTCGATCTCGATCTACTATAAGTTCATGCATCTCATGCATTATGTCACGGCCCAAATTCTGAGTCAATGGCAGAAAGGGAATTCTACAAGTGGAAATTTAATAGTTGTTTTAGAAAAATTTATAAAATAGTTTTAAAAGTAAAATTTCCGTAGTTTTACGATCACTATTAGACATAGATTGATAATAAAATTTATAAAATAAAACCAAGTATCATCATCATCATTCTCATAATCCAGCATAATAGTTATACAGACTGAATCCGTGATACAAACTCTTAAGTTTTATTACAAGCCAAGAAAATAAACAGTAGTACTTTACATGCTCCTCCCTACTAAAATCATGAATTCCTAAAGTCTAAAATCAGTAACGTACTCCTCTCTATTCTAATCATGAATTCCCAAGGTCACATTGGGCACTATTTAAGAGGAAAAAAAAAATAAGGGATGAGTATTCACATGCGAATTCAATTACTTTTTCAAATGGATGCAATTTCACAAACCTGCATGGTTAATACCTTTAAAATCTATTTATAAACCAAGTTTATAAAATAACTGAAATCCAGAATAATCACAAATTCAAAATTAAAACTAAAACCACATCATTATACATATCATACATCAACCAGGTATATGACTAAGCCCTCATACTCCGATCACGACCCTATAATACCTCTATAGCAGAGATACCTAGCATCTTGACACTACCTGCATATGTATCAACAAAAACCTGTGCAGAGGCTAGGTCTCTTACTTAGCACTGCAGTAACTCGCTAGTGATCTAAACTATCCCAATGCAATAATGGAACTCAAGTATGTGATCCTATGGCATGTACAATATGTAATAGTTCATAATAACTATGCTTCCAAGAATTAATTAAATCATGCTTTAAATTCCTACTTGGTACTATTTTGGGATTCTGTAACATGGGCAGCACACTGTTGTTATACCCCACACAGTCCAATACCAGTATAATCCAATGTGTTTCAATAATTTATTAAACTATCGTGAAATTCACGATTTCATAAATCAATTATAATACAATTATAAATCAACACAGATATAAAAACTAGACAATTGAACCCCTACCTCGAGATGATAGCTATTCCAAACAATCGATGCTCGAAGAACCTCTCTTTGGTCACTTGGGTGCTCAAACGGTCATTTCAGGATTCCGGTAAGCTCACGTTAAAAAGTGACTTTTCCAATAGAGCCTCAAATTAAGAATCGGACATCACCACTGAATTCATAGCTTCCAAAATAGTTAGGTTAGATATATAATTTGTCAAATTTCAGTTCAAGGCCGAGTCTAGACCATGACATGCAAAATGGCACTATTCATGAGCCTCAGAATTCGTGCCACTTCGAAAGATGTCAATATTATATATCAAAACTCATTTCTCGACCTCAATAAATCCAAATTTGAAGTTAAAACTTCATTTCGAGGTTCCAAGCATTAATTGGCCTTAATTCCAAAAAGTTACAAAATACCACTTTTCTAAAGTATTTTGAAAAATATCATCTTTGCAGAATATTTACAAAAATACCACTATTTTGAAATATTTCATAAAATATCATTATCACATAACTATTTAGTAAAATATTTTAAAAAATATCGACTTTGCTAATTATTTGTAAAAATGTCATTTTTGTATAAATAATTCAAAAAATAACATTTTTCTAATCTCAGCCCAAGGCCCATTCTCAATAGTAACAGAATTTCAATTCAACGCTATTTTAGTTTGTAAGAATACTATTTTTTGTTCTCAATTAGAAAAATACCACATTTTTCAATTCAAACTCCTCTATCACCTCATGTAACTTTCACGGCCATAATAGTTATACTCAAAAATAATTATAAAAGTACTATATTAGACTTACAAAAATGTCATCTTTTAGAATCGGATTTACATAAATAGCATCTTTTAGAGTCCAACTTATATAAATCACATCTATACTTTTGAATATTTGACTAATTCAGATTCTAATCTTTTCTTAAAAGTTTGTAGAACTTTATTTTGACACTTTTGGTTATACTAATTAATGTGTCAAAGTTTTATTTACTAAACCCTGACATCAAATCAAATTTTAGTTTTTCTTCAAAAAAACTTTTATCATTTTTCATTTTAATTCAAACAAGAGAAAATGAAATTTTCTAAAATTTTTTTTTCTTCCAAAAATCCAAGTTCTAAATGGAGCCTTAGTCTTAGTTGACTAATTAAGTTTCATAAATTCTACTTTTAAAGATGACTTTAATATCTCTTTTTTCTTTTTCTTTGTGAATTTTTATTTACTGGTATAGAATGGTAATTTAGAGCATTGTTAATTTTTACTCAATTCAAATATTTGTGGCTGATAAAATAAAAACTATGGTCTGAATTGCTTATGTATTTGTTGTGTTGATGAAAAAGAACATGTACCGTACAGAGAGGAGAATTACAAGATCAGTTTATAGAGATAGACGACTAACGGTAACAAAGGTTATTAGGGAAACACATGAAAAATAAATCAAGAAAATAATAAAGAAGGATTTGTGCGAGATCGACCTTGAGAGATATGATTGTTTATACGGCTGCTAGCTGGAGGTATTCGACAAATAAGGGAACCTTTGGTTAATGCTCTACATTAATGCAAGATTTGTATCCACTGGTTGCCCTTGTATTGAAGTCTCTGTTTTTGTTTCCTTGCATGGGTCGATTGACTTCTGCTTTATCAAGCCCCTTCAAGCTAGAGATGCAAGGAATGAACTCCCAGCTTGAATCAAAACTCATGAAAATTGCCCTTGGAAGAGCTTAATTAGTGAAGATATTGCAATTTGTTGATGAGAAGGGAGAAATTTCGTTGTGAGTGGCCCCACAAAGAGTTCAATGTGTGCTCCGTTCGAGCATGAAAGGCGGGGTTAGCAGACATATGAATGGTGTCACAATATGGTTCTTTGATGAGAGGTATACCTTCTTACATCTGTGTTGGTAAGCAGTAGTATAATAATGTTTCTTAATATTTTATAGTACAAATAAGAGAGTTGAACTTCCTTTATTCCGAACATACAACGGAGCTTTGAGAAAAAACAGGGCAAGGCTATTGTAAGGGCCTGATATTATATATGTGATGTAGCAGAAGCGTCTAATCAGAAAATTTTTTCAGAAAATTAGGGATAACCTACTATAACATGTTGATTCGCTCACGAATATCAAGAAATAGGCTTTAAATAATCGTTGATACTTAAATAATATCAGAAATTTGGGAAGAAAAGAGATGCTTTCTTTGAATTTTATTTATCAATTCAAAATTCAAAACTGATAATAGAAAGTCTTATAGCTTACAATATATAGGAAAAACTAGATAAGACACGAAACTTTATCAAAAATATTAAAATATTCAAAATCTAGTAACAAAATAAAAGAAAAAAACGCAAAAATGGATAATAAAAAATGCTGAAATCGCAAATTGATAGCCTGAGCGGTAGAACGGTTCTCTCTACCAATTCTTCCATAGAATAAATCACTATTTTGGACATATAATCAGTAGACTGTAGACTGTAGACTGGGCAGTAGACTGGGACGGTAGACCTGAAACTATAGGTGGTCTACCAGAAATTCCAACTCTCACTTATTACCATGCGCTGCATCAATATGTTTGTCTTTACGAAATAAGCTGTGGCCACCTATTTTAAGTTCTGCAACTTTTTTTGTCCTTGTAGCTCCTTCATTTTCACGACGACCTTGTGCTTTCTGCAGCGAAGGGATTTTATGACATTGTGGTCCCGCTCCTTTATTTTTGGATATGGAGGTCATGTGTTGATGAGTACGACCTCTTTCTGAATTTTGCTGGGAACGAGTACAGTGTGGATTAGATTTCGAACCTCGTGAAGAAACCTCATGATGCTGTGGACCACTAATACTATATTTTTGAGATACGGCTGTAGTACTGGTTATTGTAGAAGAGCTACTTAGACTAAGATGAGAAGATAGTGAAGGGCGTTGAAGGCTTGCCTTGGATGAATCATGAAAAACAGCACGTACGCTTCGCTGATGTATTGAAGATATGGAAAGACTACTGCCTCCGCTGAGCTCTGTGACAGTGGCACGTCGTGTTGATGTTGACGATGTTAATGATGTCCGCTGAACAGATTGGACGAACTCCGTCGCAGTAGGACGTGTTGAAGCTGATGATGCTGATGATGATGATGATATTGATGTCCACTGAACGGATTTTTTTTGTTGCTGTGCGCTTTGACTATGACTCACCCGTGAGGTCGGCCGCCTTGAGTTGTGGTAACTGTTAGAAGAACGTCCTGATCCATCCGCCATTGATGGTTTTCTTCTGAATTATAAAGACAATACAACTCTGCAGGGCAATTCTCTATATATGTGTGTACGTGTGTGTACACAAACACAAAGAAACCTAAATAAAATGGGTAACGTGGTATACTAAACTTAGACAAAGTAGGCCGATTACATCCATCTCAATTTTGCATTTTTAAACAAAGAAAAGAAAGTCGGTAGGTGCATGTATGTACTCGATTGGTCAAAATCTTCTCATTCTAATAGAAATTAGACTAGAATAAAAGATAAATAAATAATATGATACATATGACACGTCTGGTACAAATATATATCCATATATACAACTTTTCCCCCTAAATATATGGCATCAAAATTTTTTAATTTTAGGAAACGACAAATTTTCTTTAAACAATTTTATTTTTTTAAATACAGTCGCTGTTTTTTTGTTAAGAAAAACCTTCGAAGGTTTTACGTTATTTCCTAAGTCTTCGTCAACAACTTTCAATTTTTCCCAAGTCTTCGTCAACTTTCAATTTTTTTAACTTTCAATCAATTAAGAGGAAATGTCGTAGAAATGGAGGAGAATGAAAAGTAGGCCGTATTTAAATATAATTTGGACCAAAACCCGTACCAGGCCTAATTTCCTCTTTTGTATTATTATGTTCTCATTGATTCTATTTGTGATCACACGAATATAATATATGTGAGAAAGTATCAAAGTATTTCCTAGTGTCCTTTTTGGTCTACTGAGTTAGTAAATGTCTATTTCTTTTAAGTTATGGCTGGCCATTTTTTTTCTATTAGTAAATAATCATCTTAAAAATTTACTTAATTACCCTTTTATAACAGATTTCTCTCTCTCGAGATTGAAGAAGCTCGAGAGTTTTCGCCACTGTTTCCAACCATTCAAGCTTTACAAATTTATTTTTCTTTTTTTTTTCCTTGTTGCTTTGATTAGTGTTCATACGTAATTTGGTACTTTAATGCGTCTTGTCATCAATTAATTTTCATTTTTTAGTTGAAATTGCTGTGTAAATGGTATATAAATTTTTGTTTCATAGTACATCTATTTTGTTACTTGGTATATTAAGTTCATGGGTAGACAGCAATTAAGTTAGTTTTATAATTAACTATAAGATATTTTATATCAATTATAGTTGTAAGTATACCATAGTTTAAAGGTATTTTACTTGTTTTTTCAAGCTAAATAATAAGCTGTTTGAATGTATTTTGCATATATTTGTTGCACCAGATATTTTTTTATTTCAAATATATTACCACTGTTTTGTTTTTTTTTAGATGTTTTAGCAAAGCTCATATTCTTCATTTGTTTTGATGTGCATGATCCAAGAACATAGTATTAGATTAATCGTGGAATTTTATTATCGCACATCTAAAAGACGTCCAAAAAAAACATCGTTTGTTTCTTGACTTTTTTACATGATCCAAGTGTCTATCTTGCAGTACATACATACTTCGTTTATAAATCATTCTTCTTTTCGTACTCTGAGAACCATCTTTTATCGTGCGAAAAATCAGTTTATAGTAACGTACGTGACAACAAAAAATAAGAAATAAAACAAAATAAATAAAAGCAATTGATTTAAAGAAACTGATATGTCAAACTGTCAGGCTTCGAAGATGAAAAATCCATAAACGAAATGTAAAAGTCTCAAATACCAAACAGTTTTCGTATAAATTTAAATATATATATATATATAAAGTCCATATAGTTATCTAATATATACAACTAGATCAACTAAACGTAAAGTATGAAATACCAAACAGTTTTCGTAAAAATAGTTTTAAAAAAGATGTTTCAAGTTCAGATGGTGGTCTACCGCAACAAAAATATGATATACTAAATTTAAAATCTCAAACTCTAAAAAAATCCAAATAATTTTCAATGAGACACATATGCATATGTATTAGGCTCAGATGTAGACATACCAAAACTAAAAACACATATACAAAATACCTACAATAAAAATTCAAATAAATAGATTTGCTGCACTAGGAAATAAAGTAGGAGAATAAAAATATATCTACAACACAAATTCTCAAAAAGTTAAGACAACTTTCAAAAGATACCTCAACAAATATCCACTGCTCAGAAATATTTGTACCAAAACTATATATATATATATCAAATACCTAATTCTCAAAAAGTCGAAACAATTATTTTTTGAAAGACAAATCAATGTTTACAGATATTTAGATCTATATATACTACAAGTAAAAACTTATTTATCAAATACCTAAGTTTTTAAAACAAAGTCCTACCAATTATCGGACTTGTTTAGCATGACTTTTAGAAACTATTTTTTGGTTTTTTGAGCTTAGAAGCAACTTCTGAGCTTTTGTTGCGTAAATATCAAAAAAATTTCTGAGTTTTGAAAACTCTTCAGACCTATCTGACTTTTTTAGAAAGAACTTCGAAAAATATATGAAATTTTTCTTTTGTTTTAATAAAAATTTTCATATTTAATTTTATTTTAATAAATAATAATAAAAAAATATCATTTCAAATATATCATCCAAATAATATATTAAAAGCTATCCAAACAATACTTCTCATTTTATTACATAAAAGTATATTTCTCTTCTTCTATTACATAAAATATTACATAAAAGTATAAAAGTATAAGTAATCCATCAACAGGTACATAAACAGATATATCATACTCAGAAAGATATACTTATATCACCAAAGACCTATCTACCAATCTCTGCGGTTATATCTCACATGCGTACTTCGGCCATTTTACCAGGCCTAGGCCTAGCCCACTCTCCAAACCCAAACCCACCAGGAACTAGAACCAGAATCAACCCATTTTTTATTTTGACCAGAAGAAGAAGAAAGCAGTAGCCAATTTGAAGGTGGGACTAGTCGAAGAGTCTTGACGAGATTAATTTACAGTTAGCTGAAGAACAATAATGGTCATGCAACCAAGAACAATAATTTACAGTTAGCTGAAGAACAATAATGGTCATGCAACCAAGAACAAGTCTGACACTAAACCCAATGGCGGCGAGACTCTGGTGCCGAAGCTCTCGAGGAAGATGAAGCGAATAAGTGTGAATCGGCGTTTGCACATTTTGAAGAGGCCGATATTGTTGGAGTCTTCCACCAGCGATAATGAGGGGGAAGAAAGTGAGGGAAGATGAATGTGTTAGTTTCTGCGAGCAGAGATGTATAGTCCGGGTTTTAATTAGGGGTATTTTCGGCATGGACTTTCAATGGGAAATTGATGGACCATTTTGCTATAGATTGTAGGGTTGGGTTATTTTCTGAATTTGGGCTGGCTAAAATATTTTATGAATCAATTTGAGAAAATGTATAAAATAAAATGCCTGTTTGGAGCACCTACTCCCATCATAATGTTTGGTTAAATTTGTCCCTACCTGTAAGGCACTAATATATTTCGCAATGATGAGTTGGTAGTTACGGACAACCGACTGACAGCTCTTAATTTCCACTTTCCAGTAAAAAGACAAAAGAGAGAACCACTATTAAGAAGAAGGTCTTTGTTAAATGATATATTTATTCTTCGGCTGCAAGTTACCATATTTATAAAAAAATGGAAGATGGGGTAGAGGATCCTTATTCCTGCACGGGCTACAGGACAAATGAGAGACCCTATTTCAGTCAATAAACGCACAATTAAGAATGTGGTCTTTGTTAATTAAATCATTAAAAAAAGACCAAACAGTAATTTTACTTACTTACACTAAGGAACAAATGGGCATATATATATATATACATATGTGTGTTAGAATAATAGTTTATATTGTCTTAGTTTATCGCCCCCACACTAATTTAATTTCATCTCTCTCGTGCATTATTGATTAAAGCCTCATAATTAACTCGTTTTGATCAGCGCCTGACATTGATATATATTGTGGTTCTCTGCGATTTCCTTGTCTTATCTCATTGATTAATTTTGCCCTTTTTTCTTCTAATTATAACATATAATCTATGATATTTTCGTTTTTGTTCCATGTTTTCAACAGTAATTACTAAAACATCTTTAACTTCTTTTACCTTTTTTTTGGTTCTTAATTTATCATAATCATGTGTATGCACGTTACGTGCTTCTTGTAATAATATTACGTTCTTCGAGATTTTGTGTATTTTGATTTAGGTATAAAAGCCCTATATCCTATATTATTTTCTTTAACCTTAACGAATTTCATCTTCTAAATTTTTCTTACCCAAAATATGTTTTTTATGTTTACATATTTGTTACTTGCTAGGTTAATTATGCTTTCTCACTCCTGATATAGGAAGGAAAAGAATGTTTTTCAAAATGAGTAATACTTACTAAATGCTAGGAAAAGAAAGGTAGAATTCACCAGCTATATCCCCAATTATGTTGGTATTCAAGCAGCCCCTTATTATACCCAAAAAGTCCGAGACCAAGGAGCAGTCAATTTACTAAGGAAAAAAGGAGAGAAAAGATACATGAGACTCACCAAAGGAAAAAAAGTCTAAAGGAAAAATTTTTATCTGACCACCAACAATTTACCCGCAGATACCCACCTATTTAGGTAAGCGGGTTAGTAATGGGTATAACAAGTCAAAGTCCGATCCAAGTACAAGCACTATTGTACGTGACCCGATTACTTATATGTTTAATGTATGCAAGCTTATTCATATAATATATACTAATAGATATAGTGTATACACATTTCTACGTAAATATATATATATATCATTATATGATACTTTGTAAACATTATTAGTTTCAATATAGAATAATATCGTTTGATTTAATTTTCGTAGAGAAATGTCTATTTTTGTTAGGATTTTAAATGGGTGGGTACCGCCCAACTTCTTAAACAGGGAATGGGGCCATTTTTTTCCCGGGGTATAGGGGTGAAATAACCATATCCATTTGAACTTGCCCTGCTACCGAACATCCCTCGGTGAGTGTGAGATTTTTTTTCATAATTTTCTTCTTCATTATCGTAAAAATCTACCTTAGCGGAAAATAGACAAAGTAATCATGTCGAAATAAAGTAAACTACTATAAATTCACATGTGTTTTCTTTCTGCTTTTATTTGCTGTCGGTGCTAAAGGCTTTAATTCGTAACATAGATATTATTGTAGTTATATACGTAATATGTTAGAATACTTTTCTAAATAAAATATTGAGCACGAAAAAAGAACGAAAAAAAAAATGAAAAAAGGCTAGCTAGTAGCCAAGAACTATAGACTAAAGCTATGTAGCTACGAAAGTTACTTCTCATAATATTATTAATGCATAATACAGATAGGCAGGAACTTTCTCTAATATCTATATCTTTATTTATTGGCAGAAACGATTAATGGCAGAAGCAGCTTCTGGTTCAACATCTACGGTACAAGTTGCCTTAACAAATACCCAACCAAATTCGGTTCAATCCCATCCTGATGCGCCTCGTATCGATGTTGGCACTTCAATTAGACCTAGGCGGCCTTCGTCTCATTTTTTGGAAGGTACACTAGTATATATACTTTATTTCTAAGTAGATATTTTTTAAAAGTGTATACACCTTATGTTAAATTGAATCCCAAGTAGACATTTTTATAACAAAATGCGCTTCTCATTATAATTAAATAAGAAATTGTCCTCATAATATTTACTACAAAATTTTTGTGTACTACAAACTGCAGCGTAAGAAGTCAAGTACAATACAATATAACTTCATATTCAAATTTTGGGATTCAATTAATTAATAAAAGAAATTATTAGAATGTAGTATATATGTATATATAGACATGAATAACTTGAAGAAAAGAGAAAAGATATTTCCGAGTTAATGTCAAATTTTCAAAATTACAATGACGATCTACACAGAATATACACTTGTAATATATGTGAAATATACCACATAATACTTATCTTTTATGAATTATTTATTTTGTAGCATTTTTTTGTAGTCTAATAAAAACTGTATATTTCAAATTAAATTTCCACCGTTTATTTTTATTAACTGAAATTTGTACCAATATCGATATTTATATTGATTTTTCCGTAAATTTAGACTATTGATATCTCCCACGACACTAACGTTTTAACTATAAAGTATCATTGGGTGATGTAACACGGTAGCTTGACTTTAGTAGGGTTCTTGCTACATTTTAGGGTGGTCAAAAAACAAAATTAAAATTTTGCATTAGGTTTATATTTTGTTTTAAAATTAAAAAAAATTAATTGAAAAAGAAAGAAACAGAGTGGGGATTGGGTCAATACCTGTTTCAGAAAAGAAAGAGGTAAACAATATACACAAAAATTACATCTTGCAGGTTAGGATGAGTTAACTACTCAGCCTATAAATTTTGGTACGTAAATTATCTAATGTACAACTCGTGCATATAGCTTGAAAGCTAATTGCTCTAGTTTGAACTCAGATTGTTTGGCTGTGTTAAATCGGTTATTAGGTTATTATTACATGGGTCGTTCGGGTTGCTTTGGTTTTTTGCACTCTCTTAAATATTATGTAATATTTTGAGTGATCTAAGTTTAAGTGCTTACACAAACTCATAAGGTATTTTGGAGTGACATTTTGTTCCTGGTTTAAATTACGATGATTAAGGCCCAAGAATTGAATATCTCAAAGTATGTGTGCCCCTCTACTATGCTGCACTAAATGGTGACTGGGCAACCGCTAAAAGAATCTTGAACGAGCATCCACAAGCTTTGAATGCTGCCATTAGTTATAAACACGAAACAGCTCTCCACATTGCTGCCAGAGCCAATCAAGTTCACCTGGTGAAGTTGTTAGTGAACACAATGAAAGAAGATATCGACTTGACTTTACAAGACCTAGAAGGGAACACATCCTTCTCCTTGGCTGTTGCTGCGGGAGCCTCTCAAGTCATTGAGATTCTAATGCATAAGAATCCTGAGTTGGCCACTACGAGGGTGGTAAAGAAATGACACCACTTTATATGGCTTGTTTGTTCGGACACGCTGCCATAGCCTTGAATCTCTACCCTTTAACCAATGGAATTCTTCAAGAAAGAGAGCGAAGGTGGACATTTTTCACTTGTATCCATACTGGTTTATATGGTAGGTGCATTCATTTGAAGCTTGCTATATGATATTATCGCTTGCATTTTTCATATTCGCTTGTTTTTTTCGTATATCAATGTGTTGTTTTAAGATAATTTAACAATTTAATTTGCATCTGATTTAGGTATTGTATTTTAGTATAACGTCACTATTTTTGTTGATCATTGTTATCGTTAATTGATCATGGAGAGTATATATACATCATTGTGCCGTACATGAACCAAACTTATGTTAAATTAGTCGTTATACCGCGCTTTGCGCGAGTTGTATTAATACTGCATACATTAAGCCTAATGTATAGTTAAGTTCAATGTATTTCAATATTAAAAAATATATTTATCTCTATATTTATTTTGATGAGACGAATATAGCACAACTATTTGTTCGATGAATTAAATTTATTATAAGCTATCATTAATATTAAATTAAATACAATATTATATAATACATGTATATATTATAACCAATCATAGCAAAGAAAAATAATGATAGGACCAATCATATCATGAAAAAATTAGGGTTTTTCTAAAAATTTTAAAATAAAATAGTGAACAAAGAACTATCAGAGTTTTTGAGCTTCAGTCTTAATATATATATAGATTATATTCTTGTGTAAAATGCAATTCATGCGTGCGTATAATATATACACAGCATATTATAGTAAAAGTCTCGTTTAGCTGTGGCCTTTCATATAACTAGTACATGATAGAATGAAATAATATCTAATGTTGGTAAGATAAGTAATAATCTACCCATTTTGCCACGCACAAACTATTAATAAAATTAGGTCTAAATCTATTGAATTGTTGTTTGTAAGAGTTTGTATTTGGGATATTCGTGATCCATTATTATCATGGCTACTAATTAATTAGTTTAGCAATTCCTAACGGTACTTGTTATACCACTTTGTTTGACATAAGTTTAAATTACATCTCCTTTTTCAAAATGAGTAATTATAAGGATATTAAAAACTTGCAAAAAAAATATACACCAATAATGTGACACTATTTCTACTACTATTTTATCTTAAAGTGGGGCCACACTATTTAAAATTTAGTAATTGAAATGGATGTCATATCATATAGTGTAAATTTTTTGTGTCTCAAATTTTTTGTGTCTCTAGTATTACTGTGATCATACTATTAAAAGTTAGTGGTTAAATTACGTTACATCAATTGTGTGAATTTGTGGTACAAAAAATGACTATCACTAATCATGTTTTTTTCTCTTTTCTTTTTTTTTTTCTTTTGTTTGTTTGTTTTTTGTTTTTTGTTTTTTTATTCAAATGAGTATTACTAACCTTAATATATATGTTTAGTCCACTTGAAGCCATTGTTCAATAGAGAAGTACGTACATACTCTTTTGGTTAAAGCATATGTATATAATTGTTGGAGTATGTCCTACCAAAAATGATAAAAAATATTATAATTGTCTTTAATTCTTGTTTTGGTTTTCGTAATTTGTAGCTGCCAGTAACTTTTTTTTTTTTTTTTTGTAACATCAAGAATACAATATTCTTATAAAATGACACAAATCTGATTTCCAGTTCCCCCAATGAGATTCTTAATCCGCAAGACACACAAGCAAAGTCAAGCTCTGATTCTAGTAAAAGAACTTTGGAAACAGATTCTGGAGGGAAGAAATCATTTAGAGATCAAACAACTAATAAGATCCCCCACTCGTCTACTGCATCAAGCAGCAGAAGTTGGAAATTATGATTTTTTGGTTGTTCTTATTTGCAACTATCATGATTTACTTTGGGAAAGCGACAGTGAAAGACGAACCATTTTTCACATTGCAGTTTTGAACCGCCATGCCAGCATTTTTAGGCTAATACATGAGATAGGATTAATCAAAGACATAATAGTAGCCTCTAAAGATGGTTGTGGAAACAATATATTGCATCTCGCTGCCAGATTACCAACTATGGAAAGACTAAATATTGTATCGGGCGCAGCTCTACAAATGCAACTAGAACTCTTATGGTTTAAGGTAATTGGTCAGTACTTCTATTAATTTCTACAATTTTATTTCACATGCCCTTCAAGCTATTGTTATTTTAGTTAAAAGTTATTCACATGCATGATAAATTAAGAGTACAGAATATGGTTAAAATCAGTTTATAAGTTCATGAAGCTCATTTTATTTCTTGATATGCATAAAGAGTAACACTCAACGTCCCAGATTATATTTTTTATGGAAAAATTGTGTAAATTCAAAGAAATATAATAGTAAATGTTCCTCTTTTATATATTGTCTTAGTAAACATCCATCATTTTATAGGTAAATAGTTTAATATATATATATATACGCATTAATTTTTACATTCGGTAAAACAATGAAATACTGGATCCAATTTATATATTAGATGTATAAAAATATATAATATAAATCAGTTTTTATATTGAGTAAATCTTTTTATATACTGATTATATACTCAGTATATCAACCGATGTATTAATAATTTTTCTAATAGACTTAATAAAGTGGGCATTTATTATAATCATGACATCTCGAAATTAATCATTCTGCTAATGAAAATCCAATATTTAAATGGATGTCAAGACCCCTAATAAACTACATTCAGCTAAAAATCTAAAATGAGGCTCATGTTGTTAGAATTGGTTTTAGAGTTAACCTAATCCAGTACCCACGGACTAGAATCATGGCAAATGTGGATTGGTTGTTGCTAGTTATATGGGTTACATATTGGGTATAGGACATGAATCTCTATCATCTGCTTCCAGAAATATATTATTCACAAATACGTGAAAATATTCAACAAACCGCCTTTTATAAGAATTATCGGTTATTTATTAATCCTCAACTATTATGTATATTTTCTTCCTCTATTTATAAATAAGTTAAGCATATATGCATGCCACTTTTTTCATAAACATTTAGATATTATTTATCTTTTTTTTTTCATTTTACCTCATCATTCACGTGACAGGAGATAGAAAAGATTATGCCGCCATCAATAAAGGAGAAAGAAAATAACGAACATGAAACAGCTCGAGCTATATTTAGCAAGACACACAAAGATTTGTTGAAAGAAGGAGAATCATGGATGAAGAAGACCGCCGAGTCTTGTACAATAGTGGCAACGCTAATCGCTACAGTAGTATTCGCTACGGCCTTTAGTGTACCCGGTGGTAACGACAGTGATACAGGGATCCCTATTCATCTAAAATACAACTTATATTCGGTATTCTCACTATCAAATGGAGTAGCCATGTTCTCTTCTTCGACCTCAATACTAATGTTCTTGTCCATTCTCACATCACGTTACGCAGAACATGATTTTCTCAGGTCTTTGCCATTGAGGCTGATAGTTGGACTCACTGCACTCTTCATCTCCATGGCAACCATGACAGTTGCTTTTTGTATGGCGTTCTTTATCGCTTATCGCCGTGGATCAATGTGGATACCTGTGCTCATTGCAACACTTCAACTCGTGCCAGTCACTCTGTTTCTGTATTTATTTTATCCTCTTCTCATTGATATATTTTTTTCGACATTCTACTCTCATTCATTGTTTAACCCAAGTAAGCGTATGCTTCAGTGGGCGGGTGATACTTGAATCACATTATCAAGTTGGTAAATTATCGTTCTATATACTCAAATTTTTTCTTTACACGTTATGTAACTTTAAAAGGGCAAAAAGAAAAAGAAGAAGAAAAAAGAAAACATTGGGTGTTTGGTTGCAAGGTTAATGAAATAATGAGACTATTTGATTAATTTTGACAAAGGTACTAGTGTAATTTAGGATTATAATTTTGACCACAACTAGCTCATTGGATAATTAATCCCGACTCAACAAATTGAGGGATGAATTTTTGTATTTATAAAAATTTACGGTAAAATATTTTATGTTGTTAAAATACAGAGGAGATTTATGGCATTTTCCTTATATTTGGGGGTCAATACGCTATTGATCCTTGAATTTATATTGTGTGACAAGTTGGTCTTTCATTGTTTTCCACTTTATAGGCCCAACATAAGTCAGAAACTTCAGAAAAAGATTGAGAGATTAGGTTTCTAACACTTGTAATTACAAAAACAAAAATGAAATACAAAACTTTTACTTTTTAAAATATTTTTAGAAAATACCATTTTTAAATTGTTTACTGGATACTAATGTCTGAAAACTAGTTATCAATTACTAATTATGTAAATTTATAAATACACTTGTACTTACAAAAATGAAAAATGAAATACAAAAATAATACTTTTTAAATTTAAATTGTTTATTGGATACTAATGTCTGAAAACTGGTTATCAATTACCAGTTATGTAAATTTATAAATACTCTTGGTTTCCAATCACTGGTACTTAAAAACTAGTCAGCAGGTACTATTTACTATTTTAGAAAATTACATTTTTTTTAAAAAAATCTTTTAAAAGGTGGCATTTTTCTAAAAATATGGTACAGATCTAAAAAAAGGGAACCCACCGTATTTTTCTAATTCTTTTCTAAAAAAATGCCGTACAAGCCTAATTTTCACAAAAAGATATGGGTTTTGGACACTTATACTTATTTTTCAAAAAATAATACCAAATTTATGACCTTTCAAAAATAATAAAAATCAGTACGATCTTTTTATGATAGTTTTCTAAATATTTTGAAAGTTAGAAAACGCGGTGGCATTTTAGTAAATAAGTCATCTTTTTTTTATAGGAAACCACAAAGGTTTCCTGGAAACCAATTTAGTTTAATTTAGTTTCCTATTAGCGGAATGTTCTGTAAGTAAGTAAATCACAGAAAATTACAAAAGTTTCCTGGAAACCAGTTTTGTTTCCTTTAGCCGAAAGCTCTGTACGTAAGTAAATCACAGGAAAGCACAAAGGTTTCCTGGAAACCATTTTGGTTTCCTTTAGCCGAATATTCTGCACGTAAGTAAATCATATGAAACTATGAACATTTCTAGGAAATCATTGTGGTTTCCTTTTTGCAGAATGTCTTGTAGCTAAGTAAATCACAGGAAACCATCGTGGTTTCTGAATATTCTATACGTAAGTAAATCACATGAAACCATGAATATTTCTGAGAAACTATTGTAGCTTCTTTTTTATGGAATGTCCTGTAGCTAAATAAATCATAAGAAACCATCGTGGTTTCCTTTTAGCAAACTACTCTGCAGCTAAGTAAATTACAGGAAACTACAAAAATTTCCTAGAAACCATTGTGGTTTCTTTTTCAAATCACAGGAAACAATGAAAGTCTCCTGAAAGCTATTGTGATTTCCTTTTTGAAGAATGCTCTGTAACAAAAATTGGGTGAGGTATTAAACAAGGATGTTGAAAAATATGATCAAGTTCTCAAGTAATTATATTTTTGAAGTAAAAGCAACAGAAATATACAGATTTTTGGATTTTGGCAACTAGTTTCCAATAATTAAATTGATTTCTAGTAATTAATAATTGAATTAACCAAATAGTTCTATTGTTTATGATAGAAACTAATTTAGTTTTCAGTTTTTATTAACTAAATAGTTATGATATTTATGGTGAAAGCCAATATAGTTGTTAGTTTTTAGTAACCAATTTAATTTCTAGTTTCCAAAAATCAATTAGTTTATGATTTCTAATAATAAATTGGTAATTAGTTTTAAGAGTGATCAGCTACAAATAAACTAGTAGAAAAAAGAAACAAGAAAAAATAGAAATTCTAAGACGTTATTTTTTCTTTCTTAGTAAGATAAGAATTTGTTATTTTTCTAAAAAAAGGTAGTACAAAAATAAATAAAAGTTTGGACATAGTATTCTTGGTATTATTTATCAAAAGGTAGTACTAGGTGTCTTTTTCCCAAAACATATAGAGAAATTTAGGTGGATTACCAAAATTTTAAATTTGATTAAGTAGATGTCCACTTTTAAAATTTTATAGCTAAATGTCCAGGTAGATATATTTTTACACTTGGTAGATACACATATCTACCAATTTTAGTTACTGTTCTGAAATGCACTAGATATATAATTTTTTATACTTGGTATAGAAAATTTTACACTTGGTATATATGCATATATACCGAACATTTTGCTATAACTTTTGACAAAGGGACATTTACTGAAATTATGCCTAAAATTTGGTCATATTTCTATAAGCCCCAAAGATATACGTGCAAAATATGTATTGTCCCTTTAATTGTCACGGATCAGGAAAAGGCCCCCAATAGATTGAAAACCCGATCGCATTTACAAGTACATACATCAGAAGTAGGTTTTTTTTTAAATTAAAAAAATAAAGAGGAAAGTAGACTTTTTTTCATTTAAAAGTTTTTGAAAAAAAAATTGAAACATCTCGGACTTGTGGTATTTTGCTAAATATTTATTAAACTGATATTTTGCTAAAAAAATTTTAAAAGTGATATTTTTTTTAAATAAATCCGAGAATTTTCCAAAAAAATCAACTCATTTGAGATTTTTCAATTTTTAAGGTTATGGACCTGAATTTCTGTAAGAAGCCCAAAAAACTACTACATCAAGTGTTCAATGTATATAATCAGATCATATGCTTAAAATTTCTTAAAAGTTTTCAACTCAACACTTCAGGGATGTTGATCAAAATCTGACCCTCGAAACAAAAAAAATGCACAACAAGATACTTCCCAAATTAACCACAAAAAGAATGGGATAATTTGCTTCTTAAACCTAAAGCATTTCGTCTTTGACATTGTCTTTGATCACAGGAAGATGACGGACTACGCTCGGAGCATTCCCAGTTCCACCTGTCAAAGAACCCTCGTCAGTCACATTCTCCTCAATGTAACAGCGAGCTCAAAATGCAGCCATCTATAATAAGTGGAGGGCACACATATGCAATAGACTATCATACTCAGTTACTTGGTCACAATCAACAATAATGGCATAAGAGTGAATGGAACCAAAAACAAGTAAAGCAAAAATTAAAAGAAAAAAAAAATCAAAAACAAAGTTGTGTATATTTGTGTCACAACTTACAACACTTGAATTAACAAAGATAATCCACACTGCAAAATCACAAAATTAAGACCTATATTCCAGTGTGATCATTTAAATAGAAGTTGAGTTCAGCTGGGTGACAGATGGTCGTATCAAAAACAGTGTCTAAATGAAAAAGTTAATAAAATTGGTGCTCCATAACAGTTCATATATATTTCAGTGTGCAACGAAATTAGTAATCTCATGATAGCTCAATTAAATAAACCTGGTAGAATGTTTCCATTCCGGTACATCAAATCATCACTAATGTTGTAATCAGCCGGGAAAATGGGTACGTCATATCTTTTCTGGACAAGAAAATACGTATTGGGGGGTAGATATCCCTCCTTAATTAAGCGACCCAAAAGCGCGGAAAAATTATATGAATTTCAAAACAAAGAGAGAAAAACCAAATTCGTATCAAATTCAAACTTACAGTAAAGAACAGAAAGGAATGGAACACAAACACACAGATATATCACAAGAAGTAATCACTGAAAAGAGAAATAATATATGTATTCAACGAGCAACTATGTTCAAGAAATAGTATAATAACAGGGCATATTCTTGAATCAAATGATAATTAGAAAGCACTAAATCATCTTAAAAACAAGATTCTATGTAAAAAAAAAAGGGGATGCAAGACAATTCTTTACAATCTTTGCTAGCAGGAAAAAAATAAAAATGAAAATAAAAAATGAAAAAGAAGCGTAAAATGTTGCACAACTTTCAACTTAACTATAGGGAAATTCCCGTAATCCAACACACAACTGTCAAATCCTAAGTCCTAACAACCTATTTATAATTGAAAAGATCAAAAAATAAAAAATTGGCAATAAGATAATACAAGGCAAAAAAACAGAAAATGCAAGAAGTACTGGCTTGCTCAGTTAAAAGGCTTGATGGACCTCTCATGTTAAAATGTTCATCAATAGAATCAGTGACAAGGATTGGTTCATAAATAGCCCTTGCCAACACATCTACAAGAATTGGATAAGATATGATTAAGAAAAAGAATGGTTAGTCAAAACCATTTACACAACACTATCCAAAGAACATATAAATGGAACAAGCATATACCAATATCAAGAGCAAGGCCCACCACATGGCTATGAGAAGCCACCGAAGCAGAAACAGAAGACTGTTCTGTTTTGACTCTTATTCGGCTCCCTTGGCCAGGCTGTCGTTCACCTCCTCCTCCTCTACCTCTACCTTTATAATCATCATCTCCTCCTCCTCCACCTCTACCTTCATCAGTTCTATATGGATGCTGAGTGAGATGCTGATGAACACCCTCGTGAGAAACTCGTACAACCTTTTTAGCATCACATAGATTGTAGGCACAGTCGAAAGACTCGCTGCACAATTAAATTACTAAATTAAAAGAATAAAACAACAAACACAGAATATACATTAAAAAAAAAGACATATATATACACACATTTTAACGCCGTCTGATGTTATTTCACTAGTACTCAAGTTCCATCCTGAACCCTCATCCGTACAAGAACAACTCCTCCTGCTCCCAGGGTGCGAAAGAGGTGCATCATCTGGGTCATGATGATGCTCACCCAGGTATTCCTTCGTTATTATCTTATGAGCTTGGCAATATTTAAAATAGCAGATAAATAAATATCTGCAAGCAAAACTACAAAATAAATAAGATGAAAAAGAAATAAATAAAACAATCCCAAAAATATAATATATATATATATATACACACACATATACCTATGACCATTGTTAATTTCTGTTGGAGGGAGTATAGCTAGCCAGTGAAAGTTATCACTTTGACATTCGCACAAGTTTGGAGGAAGTCCTGGAACATACTGGAAAAGGAGATCGAGATCATCCATTTGGGTCTGAGAGAGAGAAATGAGTAAGGTTTAGCGTAAAAGGGTATATAGGTGACATGCTGGTTGGACCTTGGACTTTGGAGGGGTCCGAAAGATCAGGGGT
>JXTC01001008.1:9069-24152 GCA_002914845.1 Trema orientale | reverse complement strand
TAGCTCATTAGCTTGCTTTCTTAACTCAGGCCAAAAGTATCCAAGTCGTTGGATTCTTCTAGCTAGTGTTGGTCCATCTAAACCATAGATTTTAGAATGGATTTCATCTAACACTTTTCTTCCAAATTCTTCGTCAATGCATTTTGCTAGAACTCCATTAGAGCATCTCTTGTAAACTTGATCATTGATCAAAATATAAATGCTTTGATTTCTCCGATATCTTTGACTTCTGGACTTTCCAGCTTCTCTTTAATGGATTAGATCCACCCATTTGATTGTTGCATTGATGAGTGTATTGGCTCTGACTTTGTCTCTAAAGAGATTTGAATCAGATCTTCATCTGTATGACCCATTTTTAGCACTAGAGTTGTCAAAGCGTCTGTATATTTATTCTGAGATCCGGAGACATATTCCAGTTCATAATTTTTGAAATTATGGAGCTTTTCTTGAATTTCTTCTCGATATTTGACCAAATTCGGCTCTTTGACAGCAAAGTCTCCATTAAGTTGTCTGATGACTAAGTTGGAGTCTCCACATATTTTCAATTTTGAAATTTTCATTTCCTTGGCCAGATCTAATCTAATTGCCAAGGCCTCATATTCAACTTCATTGTTGGAATAAGGAAAAGCTAATTTAACAGCTTTCTTGAAGATTTCACATTGATCGTTTGACAGAATAATTCCAGCGCTTCCTTCATTTTGTGTGGAGGCACTATCAAAATAGAGTATATAACATTCTTCGTTATTTTCCACAGACATTATCTCCTCTGAATCATGCTTAGTATATCTAAGCAACTCGACTAGAGCTTGACTCTTAATAGCCTTTGGCTTTTCAACAGTGATATCGAGTTCACTAAACGTGAGCATCCACTTGGCATAACGACCAATTAGGATAGGTTTTTGTTGTAGGAACTTGATCGGATCAGAATTCGTGATTATTCTGACTCTATGAGTGACCATGTAGTGTCGAAGCTTTTGTATTGCATACATTAGTGCAACACAGAGCTTATCTGCGAGAGAGTAATTTTTCTCCGATCCTCTGAGTAGACGGCTTAAGTAATAAACTGGTTTCTCCAAGCCTTCATAGTCTTGTGCTATTAGTATCCCAACTGATTTGTCAGATGCTGCCAAGTAAATTAATAGTTCTTTTTCTGGAGATGAGGCAACCATGACTTGTGAGTTGGTGAGAATTCTTTTGATTTCTTCAAAAGCATAGTCATGCTCATGACCCCATTTGTACTTCGTATCTTTTTTGGTCAGTTGATGAAGAGGCTTGATAATACTGGCTAGAGCTAGAATAAATCTTCTGAGATAGGAAATTTTTCCAATAAGTCCTCTCAATTGTTTGAGATCTTGAGGTGGCTTGATCTCCGTTATTGTCTTTGATTTATCTTCATCAATCTTGATTCCATCTTTGTGGACCACGAATCCAAGAAACTTGCCTTTTGTGACTCCGAAAGCGCATTTCAAGGGATACATCTTGAGATCATATTTTCTACATCTTTCAAATACTTTTCTCAAGTGATCCAAGTGTGATTCTTTTCTTTTGGATTTCACCAACAAATCATCGACGTAATCTTCCACATAATCATGAATCATATCATGAAAAATTGCTGTCATTGCCCGTTGATAAGTGACTCTTGCGTTCTTCAATCCAAATGGCATTACAATGTAGTAGAAATTGTCAAGTCGAGTTCTGAAAGCAGTCTTTTCAGCATCTTCTGGATCCATCTTGATTTGATTATAGCCATGAATCCATCCATGAATGAGAACATTTCATAGTTGACCGTTGCATCGACGAGCATATCTAGATTTAGCTGTGGAAAATCGTCTTTTGGGCATACTTTGTTTAGATCTCTGAAATCTACACAAATTCTGATTTGCCCATTCTTCTTTCTCACTGGTACTATGTTTGCCAACCATGTCGCATGTATGCATGGATTTATGAATCCAGCTTCTAATAATTTTTCTATCTCCTTTTTGATTTGCAGCTGAATTTGATTGCTGAAATTCCTCGCAGTCTGCTTAATTGGCTTGAAAGTAGGATTTACAGTAAGCTTATGTGTGATTAACTTATAGCTTAATTCTAGCATGTCTTTGTAGGTCCATGCAAAAATGTCACGATATTCTTTCAGTAACTTTATTAGAGCTGCTTTAAAATCCGGCTCTAATTTAGCAGAAATAAACGTTGACTTTTCTGTTCCATTTTCTGCCAAATTTATTTTCTTGAGCCCTTCTTGAGGATTCTTGGGCTCATCTTGTAATTTTTCTGGAGCGAGTGGAATGGCTTCTACTCGTTCTGAATTCTGTGTAAGACAAACTTTTTCGAAGCTCGCGAGGTCATTGCTGGCCTCGCCACGACTTCATAATTGATAAGCGATTCTCCCGTCGGGTAGAGTAATTCGCTGAAGACAAGATTCTTCTACTGAATCAATCTTCATTATGTTGTTTGAGGATGACCCAATTGCGTCTACAGTTGCATGCAACGATACTCCTTGTGGCTTTGTCTCGTTTGGCCCATCAAAAATATCGTCAAAGAACGTAGCCCCTGCCCAAAAAACTTCTTGTTGAGCAAACGGAGCCTTTGTTGTGGGCACTAGGATTTCTCTTTTGCTCTTATCGCTTTTAAACACTGATGCAACGTAGAAGGTACCACTCGATTGTGGTGAATTCATGGCCTTCCAAGCAACAAATGATAGGACACATCTATATCAATCACAAAGAATTTAGTTGGTGCTCGGATTGGTCTAACTTGCAAATCCACATTAACATGCCCTTTTGTAGTATGAGAACTTGATGCAAAAGTGACGAGTGATGTAGTTTGCACGATCAGTTTGCTTTCTGAAATTCCGACTGCTTTAAAAACTTGCCAAGACATGAGATTAACTGATGAGTCATTGTCTACCAAAGCTCGTTTGAAGGGTGTGCCATTGACTTTAGCTTCCACATAGAGTGGCTTGTTATGATTGAAGTTCATAACCTGAGCATCTTTCTTTGAGAATGTGACTGTATCTTCATCTTTCTTGGCAGTTCGACTAACAGCATGATTAATGGAGCAGCGTTGTAGACCAAACCGTTGAGATATCTTGAAGATTGCTTGTGTAGCTTCTTTACGAGCTTCATCTCCAAATTCTAAAGTGTCGAACAAATTCTTAAAAGCTCGAGACTTCATGAGATTTTCCATCATTATATTGATTTCTTCTCATTTGGATGATTCTTCATTAGCTGGATCGTCGACAGTTGGATCAATAGCCGTGCAAGTGTTTACTTGCCCTCTTTCATGATTGGGAAAAGAATTATTTTCAGTACTTTGTTGTTGTTGCCCAATCAGAATTTCTTCTCGTTGAGCTTTTTCATGATAAACTCTTCGGACAATATAACAGTCTGATGTGGCATGGTGCATTCTTTTATGTAGCAAGAAATATTTGGGATCTTGCATTGCTTCTTGTGTTGGTCGTATCTTGGGCTGTGGGTATTTCAGAACTCCATCTTCTATCCAGACTCGCACCAAAAGATTGATTCTATCTTCAGTAAGTGGTATTTCTGGTGGAATTGGCCGATCTCTTCTATCTCGTTGGCGTTGATCAACTGTAGCAATCTCTTTCCTTCTTTCGGAGAAAGGTGGTCTGTTCCAATTTTCAGTAGCAATTCTTTTATCGGGCATAGCTTTGCGCATGTTTGCTACCGTTGCTTCAGTGTTGCTGACTCTGAACATTAGTTCAACAAAGTTTGAGCTCATATGATTTTCACTATGAACTTTGTATTCAGCTTGCATTCCGTTGATGCACACTCGAATCAATTCTTCTTCTGAGATAATTTCCTTGCAGTCAAGAGCTACTTCTTTGAATCTGCTTACATAGGCCGTAAGGGATTCATCTTCCCTTTGCGTTGTGCTGGAGAGATCGGATAAGCCCAACTTACGTTCTGCTACAAAGAATTCTGTGCAAAATGTCGTTACCAACTCCTCCTAAGTACCAATACTGCCTGCTGGTAAATTGACGAACCAAGAGTATGCTCGCTCAGTGAGAGATTTTGAGAACTCTCCCAACTTTAATTCATGGTCGCTGGTGTAGACTCCCAGATTATCTAGAAAACTAATAACATGTTCCCTAGCGTTACCTTTCTTCCCATTGAATTTCTTAAATCGAGGATTAGTATAATCCTTCGAATATGGCTTGGAAAGAATANATTTCTTGTAGTTCTTCTTTTGTAATAAAACTTTTGGAAGCTTTATTATCAGTACCAGTTAAAGCTGCGGCAGTAGGATTGGTAGGGTCTTGATTTGAGGCATGAGAATTATTATTGTGACGTGACGCTGGAGTAGAAGGTCCGGCTCCATGAAATTTTTCGATATTGGTAATTCTCTGGAGAATTTCGGCGTGAGACAATTGCATGTCTGCTTGAGTTTGTCTCATACTGTATAGTGAGGCTGCCAATTTAGCTAGGAGAGATTGAGCTTCGGCATTGATTACCGAATTTTGCTCGTCTGCCATTTTGAGGAAAGGAAGAAAAGAAGAAAATGGGACCTTTTTTTTTTCTTGAAAGGAAAATTCTAAAAAGAGAGGGATAGAAAGTTGACAGAATTTCAGGACGAAAAATTAAAAGAAATTTGATGGAGTTTCACGAAGATGAAATGGCAGAATTATGGTATAAAGAAACAAAATGGACAGAATATCGGTACACCGGATAGAGTAACGGCACATCACCAAGTATTGAAAAAATGAAACAGACAGAGTAACAGTATACCGGACAGAGTAACGGCACATCACCAAGTATTGAAAAAATGAAACGGACAGAGTAACAGTATACCGGACAGAGTAACGGCACACCGTCAAGTGTCAAAAATGAAACGAGTGGAGTAACGGTACACCGCTGGATCTTGAGAAATGAAACGGGCAGAGTAACGATACACCGCCGGGTGAAATGGATAAGATAACAAGATGCACTTGCGGATTTTGAGAATCCCGAAGAAACGTCAGTTTCTCTTTGGCTACTCCCCAGCGGAGTCACCTTTTAATGTTCGGGGTCGGAGTTGTACTCTAGATTAATTAGTGTGACCTGTACTTAATTAATTAGTGTGACTTGTACTTAATTAAAATAAAGTAGAAGATAATTGGGTTAGACCATTAGAATGCACAGCAGAAAGGATCATCACAACACTTCCACGTGTCGAAACTAAATAGGCAGTCAAAATGGGAACAACTCTTCTTACGTATCTTGACAAGATTGGCGGTTGCAAGAATGACTCACTTAATGTGCATGAGAATAAATAGAAATAAAATAATATTAAAGGTTGACGGAGGCGAATAAACCGACCATATTGTCAACTGAGAAGTAGAAGTAATATAATAATGCAATAAATAAAGAGACAAGGAATTAAACATTACTAGTTTACTGAGGCGAAAAAACTGACCATAGTGTCAACTAGAAGTTAGCAACGGAAATAAAGTATAGAAAAATAAATAGTTAGAAACTGACGAAGGCGATACCGTCTATATGCCAGTTTTGGTTAATTAGAGGGGTTAGAATTACGAGGCGGTAAGTACAGCCATATTACCAAAAATAATAATAAATAACTAAAATTTAAATACTGAAATTTAAATAAAGCGGTGTGACCGGTTGCGAGGGAAAACAACACAGATCACTAAATAAATGTGCACAATAATTAAAAGGGAAGCAAAGTAACCGATTGTACTCAAGGCAGCAATACAGATTACTTTATGGAGAAGGGGAAGCGTAGCAATTGATTGCACTTAGAGCAGCAATACAAATTACCCCCCAAGATAGAAATACAAGAGATATATATATAATATAGAGAGCACGAAACCTCGAACTTGTGCTACGGGTCGAGCACGAGATTGTAGAGAGTAACCCAGTGCACAAGTCAGAAACTATATGCAAAGAAACTTATTGTACAAATTAGTAGAAAAAGTAACATAAAATAATAGGATAATAATAAAAAAGTAGTATAAAACTAATTATTGGATAGAAAATGGTATGAAGTAACTATTGGGCCTAGAATATGTAAAGAAATAAATATGGGCTTTAGAAGATAGACATGCAAAATTATCTAAGCCTATAGAAGCATTTAGAAAAATATCAATAATAATAAATTTGTTGGCCACGTTCTATACATGCATGCACACGTATATATAGAATTATGTATATATACATGTATGCGAAAATGATGAAATTAAGATAAAATATTACTGGTCAAAAATTAAATACGGATGGAACTAATGAAAGACTAAATAGATAAAATAAAAGGAGAAATTAGAAAATATACGGTAATTCTGAAAAAAAAAATTGGAAAAATACGGTGCTTTCGTGTTTTTCACGGCGCGGTATAGTTTTTATTAGAAAAATACTATTTTTTAAAAAATATTTATAAAAATACCATTTTTTAAAGTAATAACTAGTTTCTAGTAACCGTAACTAGTAATCGAAGATATTTATAACTGGTAACCAGTTTCCAGAAATTGGTAACTAGTAACTATTTTAAAAATGGTAATTTTCTAAATATTTTTTAAAAAGTGATATTTCCCTAATTAAACCGTACAAAAATTGGAAAAAACCCTAACTTCCGTATTTTTGTAATTCTTTTCGATTTTTGTAGGTATAAGTGTTAGAAACCCAAAATAAAACAAGATGTATACGTGCAAGCCAAATGAAGCAAAATAAAAGACTCGTTTGACAAGTCTTATGCAAGCCGTGAATAAGATGGTGAATGAGATGATATTGATAATGATAAGGATGGTCAAACTGGTATATATACGAGGAAGGTGATATGGAGATGAACAAATGGGGTTATGGGCTTAATACCAAAGAATGAAAGCTTAAGGCCCAAAAGGGTGGTACACGAATTGATTTGCAAATGGACTTAAGTTAATGAGATGAAAGATTAATATATATGTATGAAATGAAGGGATGAAGATCACGAACTGAAGAGGAACCGAGAGATGATGATGGTAGCATTGGATGATGATTACAATCGAGCATAAGAGCAAAAACAACGAGAACAAAAGAAAGAAAGAGAGAGAGAGAGAACGGTTGATAGAAGAATTAATGAGAGAATATTTGTGAGCTGAATTGATTTTTATCGCTTTTTTCTGGTTTCCTCCTCCTGAGATGAGCCATGTATACATATATATAAATATATATATATATATCTATACTATTAATAGAAGTGTGGATGGGCATTGGGAACCAAGCTGTTCCTCTGCCCATCCTGCTTCACCAGCTTATTTTTTTATTTTTTTTATTTTTAGGTTTAATTTGTAAATGGCTACACGTAGATTTGTCTTTGTATATAAAGTATATTGTGTTAAGTCCATTGTCATATGGCTACACGTGGAATGGAGCAATTTTTGCTAAATACGGACTCTTTTTCTCTTAATTTTAGTTTTTTATGGTTTATACGGTTTTTTATACTTTTTTGACTGATTTGATGCGCTGAGAGCTTTGAACTTTTTTTTTTATCTTTTTTTATTGTTTCTTTTTTGGTTTCTTGTTTCTTTTTTTTTAATTGATAATTTTTAATAATTTTCTTCTTATTATTATTTTTAGTGGCTTTTTTGCCCCTTTCATTTTGTTATTTTTCCTCCTGCTGTTTATATATATTTGTTCTTTCTTTTTTTTTAATAATTTTTTCTCCCGCTGTTCAGTTTTTAGTTAAACTTCTTTAGAATACTTTTGGGTCCCATTGCCACATGTTCCTGTTACCTATTTCATAATTTTTTTATATAACCTATTTAACATTTTAGTACTAGATCTATGCACTGCAATTTTTTTTATTATTTTAACGATGTATATGGCATGAAACATTTCATTTTTTCTCCCTATTCTCAATTATCAACCACAATTTTTATTCATTATCTTTGATCAATGCTTTGTTTTCTTTTTTCTTGTCAGTTTATTTGATAAATATAAACTACCATTTACGTGCGATAATAGTCTCCACTTCATCCTATAAATTAAATCAAATTTTTTTGTTCTTTTGGATTTTTTTAAAATGGTGCATTACTTTATCAAATAAATTAAACCAAAATTTTTTTAAAATGATGCATTATTAAATGAAAGTAGACTTGTTATTATCCTTTTTTTGAATGAAAAAAAATAATATTTCTTCCACATAAAAAAAATGAATATTTCTCCAAATCGTATAGAATATCTAAAATATTGTTCTTAAAAAAATTCATATCAAATTAATTAAATTTCTGAATATTTTTTTAAGTAAATTTCTGAATATTATTAGTTTATTAAATAACGGGTGTACGTGCCTAAGGCACGTACCCTAAAACTAGTATATATATATATATATGTGCAAAGCCAAGGCCTGCAACCGACTAAAGATAAGCTCAAAAATCTTGGACAATTGACACATCACTTTACCATGTGTCTTGTACATATTAAGCAAATCTAAAAGTTGACACATGTATCATGACGGGATCCAACAGTAGCATGACAAGTGGTCATTTTGTATTGTGATACATGGCACCATGACAATGTGGCACAAATTTCTTGATGATGTGGCATAAAATTGGCAGTGCTCTAATGAAAAACTGACACGTCAAATTTTCTTAATTGACCCTATATTACATAATTATCACATTATTTGTGACATAATATTTTTAGTTAATGACTAATTATAAAAAATTGTCACAGCCCAAAATAAACCTTATATCTAGATCTAGGAGGAAACCACACTCCCACATTGGAGAATTATTTTAAAAAAAAAAAAAAAAAAACTGTGAAAAACTCATACCAAATAGAGAAAAGACTCTCCTCCCTGGTAGGAGAGGGACCTGGAATACTGGCGAAGAAATAGTTGCTGGAGGAGAAAAAAGTCCAAATTCTAGATTTTCCTCTCTCTAGACTCTATATTGATTATTATTTACCAAAGCTTCTTCCAGAGCATTTTGACTATAACTTGGCATAATTGAATTGGTTAAAAAGCATCTCCAATACCAGCGTCGAACTCAAAATCTAATTGGAGACATTTTACAGTTATAATACTCATAGTCTAGATAGAGAAGCTCTCACTTCTCTTTGGAATTCGGGTTCTACCTCTCCTGCAACTATCTCTTCGACAGCAGCCCCTCCCTACCTCTTTTGTTAACAGTTACCGCTCTTACCGAGAAGAAGGGTCTTCCATCTTTCCGGTATCACAATTTTCTTTTTATTTTTAGTATTATTGTTAACTAATCCTCCCATTTGGGAAGGTGATCTTCCTACTAAATCAAGATATAAGGTGGTCTTGGTACCACCAGATTTAAATTGTGTACGTTTTTGTTTTTGTTATTTAAGTCCACCTGAATCTATGGTAGTTTTCATCCAAATCTGCTCAGATCTGGATTGTTTGTAAAGTTGTATTCGCCCTCTTGTGATTTTTTTATAAAAAAACAAAAAACACCAACAACGAATGTTAAATAGAAGGTTACAATGAGCCAACCAATGGGACGTAGAGGTCTACTGAAACATACAACGGTGATGATTTGCATAAATCCTCTATTTACTGATCGATTTCGCTAAAATTCCAATAATTAATTTTTCTTCAGAAACTTTCATCAACTTATTATTATTATTTGTTAAGTAATCAAAAACCTATTTATGAGTATTGTACTATCACACAACAGTGATGATTTGCATAAATCTTCTATTTACTGATTGATTTCGCTAAAATTCCAGTGTTTAATTTTTTTTCAAAAACTTTTATCAACTTATTATTATTATTTGTTAAGTAATCAAAAACCTATTTATGAGTATTGTACTATCTTTTTACGATAAATTAAAGTAATTTCCCCATCAAAAAAAAATCTAATTAGAGACAAGGAACTCAAAAGCTTCTAAAAATATGGTGTGACAACACCGGATTGGAAGTCAAAGTGCTCAAGATTTCCAGAAGGTGATGTGTTAAGCTTGGATTAGAGAGAATCAACGAAACGTCAAGAAATTTCGTGTCAAATGTCAAGTTTTCTTAGTACAGAAGTGCTTTGCGAAGTGTCAAAATTTATAATAGTGTATTTGTGTCAGTTTTAGTAAGGTTAATATCTTTTGTAATATTTATTTTTTATGGTCTTTTTTCAAAAAAATTGAAAAATCCCAGAACCTAAAATTGTTCTGAAAAATTCTAAATTTAATTATAAAAAAATCACTTTTAAAAGTATTTAGAAAACTATCACTTTTTATTGATTGATGAGATACTTAAGATAACTAGTCGAGTTACCTGAGGTAATTTGAACAATTACTTCAAGTAACTGGATTGATTACTCTAAGTAACCTAACTGGTTACCTCGAGTACCATTGAAAAATACCAAATTTAAAGAAAAAAATGATATTTTTCTAAATATTTTTTAAAATATTATTTTTTTAAAAATATTTTTAAAAAGTGATATTTTTCTAAATTAATCCGGGATTTTTCAAAAAAATTACTCAATCCGGGATTTTTCGCCTGGAATTTTGTAAATATCCCTTTTATCTTTTGTAATATTTATTATTTCATGACAACAACTCTTTATAACATTCCTCAACATATCAATTGCTCTCTCTCTCTCTCTCTCTCTCTCTCTCTCTCTCTTTATAACATTCCTTTACATATCAATTGCTCCCTCTCTGTCTCTCTAGGTCTCTTTCACCGAGCAATTTTCGGTCTCTCGGTTCTTGATCATCCACAAAGTCACAACAACATAAGACAAACCACATGAATGCATGGCGTATATTCAATTCATAGGTCAATCCCTCTCTATTCACACAGGCGCTCCACCACTAGCTCTCCTTCCTTCGCAGTCCCCTTGTTTCTCGGTTTTACTCCCAACTAAATTATAGTATCAATACAACAATCCAAAAGACGAAAGATGAAGCCGAAAGAGTTAAGGGAGAGGAACAGAGAGAAGACACGGTAGAAACTAGAAAGAGTGAGAAGGCTTGTGTCGTGATTGGAATGAATTGAGTGATTATACAAATCTCAAATAAATTAGCACCAACCTAAAGTGTTAGTCCGGTGGCGTTTGGCGTTTGGTTTGACGGAATGGTCACTAGATTGGAATGCTTATTCCTCTAAATCTATACTCCTACGTTTGGTTTGACAATGCACATGAATAGCTTCATGTGGAACAATTATTCAACCAAAATAGCTGAATACTTATTCCTAGGTTATTCAAAACTTTACTTTTCAATTATATCCATTAAATTATACTCTAAATATTTAATGATGATATTTTCTACACATAACAAATAGATGAGATAATTTAATATAATTAAAAAAAATCAACGTTTTGAATTAATTTATATTTTTATTCAGATATAGTAATTATTTTGTTATTATATAATAAACACTTTTAATATATTTTAATATATCATTATAAAATATAATCCTTCCATTCTTGTTCTAATTCCGTTACGTTTCTTTTCCATTCCATAAAACCAAAAGCCACCTAAGAGAATTAACATTTCCCTATTTGATTCTTTTTTGGATGAGTTGGCATTTAGTGATCCTCTCTAGCTAATCCGAACTTGATATATTGTATTTGTAGAAGTTGTGGTTTACTTGCTTCTAATTAGGTGTTGACAAATCCAACTAATTTCTAAGTCGCACCCAACTAATCCCCTAGTTGACCTTGTAAAATCATGTTTGACACTCAAATTTATTGTTAGAACAGATATGTTTTAGACATTAGTAACTGATTATTTATAATTGGATTTTAGGGAGGAAGGATTTTTAGAGAAAAGTTGTATTATTTACATTGGAGGAATTACCCGCTCAAAGAATCTATAGCTTGGTTCGTGTATTATATATATGAGCTGTACTGTACGTTCTAGAATATCTATAACTACCTTAGACACGTGGTAGGAGCCATGTGCAGCTATGTATAAGGGAAAAAAAGAATGTATACAAACAAGGATAAAGAATACAGAGTATTAACAAAACTATTAACAACAATTAATCACATAGTTTATCATTTATTTTGACCACACTTAAAATAAAGTAATTAAAGACAAACATTGAAAAGAGAAAAGGTAGTAAAAAAAATTGTGCTTTGGTCTCTCTAACTTCGTCAAATTCAAAATTTGGGTCGTCATCTTATAATTTTATTATCAATATGGTTGTATTTCACTTGCAGTATGGATATAGATGTAGGGGCTAAAAATCCTCCGAATTTGATGTTTTGAGTTCAAATCCTTTCCTTTAATTAGTAAATAAATTAATAAAGATGAAACCAAGCCCAAGAAAAACACACACATAACTAGTAATATAGCAATTCCACCCATGAAGCACCAATATTAGCAGCAGAAAACAAGAGTAAGCCATTTCCGTGTCTTCAATTTTAACTTTCCTTCAGGTTATAATTCCTCTCATAAATGCATTACCAGTGCATGATGTGTAAAATATACTTACATATTATATAGTTTAAAAAAAAAATAAATTAGAATAGACATAGTTCACATATAATAGATCACAATTACAACATGAAGAAATTTTATTTAAAAAAAAAAAGGGCCAATAAGAGTCAGTAATTGACATACCTGATTCAAACTTGCTCGTCAGATCAAGATATGGAACAAGGAAGGGAAAGGGAAGAAGACCTAGAAATCAATGGTATGGGAGGTGTTGGGAAAAATATGTATATATACAACACAATTCCCAAATAAAAGTAATATATACACCCATATATATAACTTTGCCCAATCCCCCCATACCCATAACTTCGAGCAAACTCTTTCCCTTTCCCTCTTATTCCTGTCCATCATTCTTTAACATATGACCATGACTTAAAATGACCGAAAAAATGTTGAGATCTAGACTAGTATTGACTGAGAGTAAGAAAGGAAAGAGAGAAACCTGAGAAGATTGTGGGCATAGCCGATGTCTCCCTTTCTCTCACAGTGATATATTTACATTTTCTTTTTTCTTTTTCACTTTGAAACATATTGATCAAAACTCTGGCTGCACAAGCCACATTTACAGACAAATATATATAGCAATAAAAGTAGTAATTCCGGCCAGAAAAAAGTAAAAGCATAAAGAGTAAAGTAGAAGCTTCGAGGAAATTAGTGAGGCACCTGTGGGAAAAAGAGACGCGTTATCACGTGATGGCATGTGTGATATATTAATGTATGGCAGTTTTATTACCCCCACTAAATGACCATCAGAAAAAGTGTGCAAGAAGACAATAATGGTGTGGACCTCGACGTGGGCTTTGGGTCTTGGTGTCCTCTCGAGGAAATAGACCACAACTACTCGTGAAATAGGCTGAATCAGTGACTTTTACCTAGTTAGCATCAAATCTTGCCCTACTTTAGATGCGTGTCCTTTACGCGAATTTATAAAGGACTCGTTTAGTTCGCTCATTTGAATGTGTGTATTTAAATAGAAATTATAGAATGTGTTATAATTAGAATGAGAGATATTTGAATAGAAAAAATAGTAGAATGTGTTGTAATTAGAATTGAAGCATTGGGATGGACCATTCAAAAACACTTCTCCCCCTCCATTCTCATTCAAGACACAAAAAAACCATTCTAATGGTTAACTTTTCGGATGGACCATTTGAATGGAAAAACTGAATTGTTGAAACAAACACACATTCTAAAAGATCATTTGAATGGAAAAACTAAATTATTGAAACAAACACACATTCAAATAGATTTTCCATTCCAATGGAATGGAATGATTAAAACAAACGGGGCCAAAGTTTTCTCAATATTAGATGTGAAAACAGCCAAACAAGCTGGTAAGTATACATGCGACACGCACCAGTCCACAACATGACACGCTAAAATATGAGTTAGGTCATGTTAGAACATGTACAATCGGATCGTATCAAATTTATAAGCTAAGATGTTAGATGGGAATAATTGATAATCTCTTTTTAAAATATTCACCTTTCATTTTACTAATAAAAAAAATTAAATATGACTAAGCAAACCCTAAATGAATTACCTTCCAAAATCAAAGTGCTAAAAAAGTTTTGTTCTTTTTCTTTTTCCATCCAACAATGAACATCAAGGACCTAAATAGAGATGCAATTCTGGGTAGCCCAGTTTGGCCCATTACGGACTGCGGGCTAGCCCAACCCACCTAAGAAAAAGGGCGGCCCAAACCATTCCACAGGCTACTCTATATATGGGTTGGGCTAGGCTGGCCCACGGGCCAGGATGACTCTATATATGGGTTGGGCTAGGCTGGCCCACGAGCCAGGATGGACTGGCCCATAATAGCCCACCATAGGCCAGCCCATTATAGTTCAAAAAAAAAAATAAAAAAAAGAAACATTTTGTTTAAATTTAAAGTTATTTTTTTATGAAATCCTAAACAATTTACATATAATTACAAATTAATTTAAGTGTAAATTAATATAAATAATAAAAAAATATTTACTAATATTAGAAAAACTAATATGGATACAACTATATAACTAAGTAAAGAGAAATTATTATTAAAATACCTTCTGTTTTAACAGTGAAAAAAAAAACCTTGTATTTTTAGAAATTCAAAACAGGTACCTTCTATTTAAGAGAAATTATCACTAAAATACCCATGTTTTAAAAAAATGTGAAAACAAAACCCTTGTATTATTAAAAATTTAAAATAAATACCGTCTATTTGAATTATTATATCATTTTCTATCTTTGACTATTGAAATGCTTCAAAAAAAAATCGTTATATTATTAAAAATTCAAAATAGATACCTTCTATTTGAATTATTATATCATTTGCTATCTTTGACTAGTTAAAGGCTTCAAAAATAATTAGTAAAATTAACATTTTATCCCTTATTACATTATTTTAAGGCATATACCACACTTAAAAATTAAATGAGAGAGAATATATATGGTAAAAAAAAAAAACTCTTCCCTCCATAGTTACAGCACAAATAAAAAAAATCTAAAATTTTCGTAAATTTGTGTCACTTTCGAAATTTCTAAAAATTTTAATTTTTTTTCTCTTCTGGATTTGTGCTACAACAATAGAGGAAAGAGTTTTTTTTGTCACTTTCAAAATTTTTGAAACTTTTACATTTTTTTTTCTTTTTTGGATTTGTCTTGCATTTATGGAGGGAAGAGTTTTTTTTTTTTAAAAAAAAA
>JXTC01001007.1:0-19750 GCA_002914845.1 Trema orientale | reverse complement strand
ATTTATACCATCCTAATATTGATTTCTGTTTCCGCCATTGATCCTAACTCGAATGAAGTGGGCTGTCCACCAGTCTTATCTTTCCTTTTTATATTAAGTTTGGTACTGTATTGTCACGCCCGAAATTCCATGGCCATGACTTTTAGTAATTTTAAGTAAAAATATAATAAAATATTAATTTTACAAAATTTACGAGAAATTAGGTGTTAGATAATTTGATTTTAGTCTTGAAATCATTATAAATTTTATAATTATTAAAACTCATATTAGTTTTAACTACTTAAGAAAATATCCATCAAACTTTAAGAGAATTTTCAGCAATCTTATTTAGAAACTTATTGAGAAACTATAAATTTTAATAAATTGGTTTCAACTGAATTCCTTAGATAAATGTCCAAAATAATTTACATGAAAACACTTGTAATTCAAGTTCTCAAATTGATAAGAAATTCATCCTCATACATCTATCTAATAATTTATTGATCTTGGCTAAATAATTTGCTTTGGAAAAGAAATTAACAGAGAATAGACACTCATCAGGGAAAAAGAGTAGTAAAGTAAGTACAAGTTATGCAGCTTGTTCGACCGTTGAGATTACTACCTCAATTATGCGAATACCTGAAAGTGAGAGAAGTAGGGGGTGAGCATGAAATGCCCAATAGGATACCCAATTACCTTTTGGAAAAGCATTCATTTATAAATTTCCTGCATAGTTAGTTGTTCTGAAAATAGTTTACAAAATATCTGATCAAGAACGAATCGAAATCATCAACAGAAATCATATTCAAACCATACAGAATACCAGAAAAATAATCCATAATGCACATATCGCAAATCAAACAATCCCATGGGCTCACATCCTCTCATCACGAACCAGAATAACTCGTACTATATGTACTGAATACTCTCTGCCTGAAACCTAATTCTAGAAAACTGGAGGGATACCCATGTGTCTATGCCTACCAAACCGGAGGGGCAACTAAATGCCTATACTTACCGAATGGGGGAATCAGAAACACCGTGTGGGTTTAGGGGCTCTCACCGAGGGCAGGAATAAAGGCCGCGCATTAAACACTACGTTGCCTAAGATGGACCTCATGTATGATCCTATGGTATGTGCAATACGATGAGTGGTAAAAACAACCATGCAGTAATATCCTAGACATGCTCAGATTTTTAAATAAAAATCCACTTTGTACTTTAAAATCCAACAGTACAATTCCAATAGTTTAATCAAATCCCATGTATAAAACTTATACCAAATCATACTTAAAATATCTAGAGCAATCCACAATGTTTTACAAATTCACAGTTCTCTAAAATAATCATTCAAAATAATTTAATAAAATAAATTCACGAAATTTCACTTTTCACAACATATTCTTAATTTTTATTAAAACTAACAGAGAACAAGGTAATTGAATCCCCTACCTCGAAGTAGTAGCAATACCGAGCTATCGATATTAGAAATATTTTCAATTGGTCACCTGGTCGCTCAGACGGTCGACTCCGGATCCCGACACATTCACTTGAAAAAGTGAATTTCCAAATGGAGCCTCAGATTGAGAAACGGAGGTCACCACTGAATTCAGAGCACCCAAAAACATAGGGTTAGACATAAAGTTTGTTGAAAAAGGGTCCCGGTACGGGACCGGCTCGTGGCATGCAAAACAGTACAATTTACAAGCTATTTTCTCGATTTTCATGCCACTTCGGAATATAGTGATATTTTATATCAAATTTCGTTTTTCGACCTCATTGAGTCCAAATTTGAAGTCGGAATTTAGTTTCAAGGCCCGGAGCATTAATTGGGCTTCAAAATCCAAAAATTACATAAATGCCACTTTTTGAAAATATTTAGAAAGATACCATCTTTTTCTATTTTAAAATTACCATACTTTTGGATACCGTTTTTACTTTTACCCACCTTAATTATTCATGATTTCTAACCCTCTTTCACCTTATATATTTACCTCGGATAAAATAATTACTTAACCGTAATAATTATGTAAACATCATTTTTTTAAAGTAATTAGAACAATACCAATTTTTCTGGTTATTTATAAATATACCATTTTCTAAGGAACATTTAGAAAGCTAGTACCTTCCTATTCACAACCCAAGGCCCAAACTCAAAGTTTAACAATTTTTCGGCCCAAATCCTGTAAGTATATAAAAATACCGCTTTTTGAATATAATTAGAAAAATATCACACTTTAAATTTAAAAAATTCGCCCATTACTATATTTCGATTCAACACAAAACATTCGTATTTAATCATGTTTCAATATCTACTTTTAACTCATAAAAGTTTCATGACGAACTAATTATTCTACAAAAATAATTAAGAAATTATCACCTTTGAAAATATTCGTGAATATACCAACTTTACAAACCCGATTTTCTCACAAATCAAACGTCAATTCTACATAATATAATCAGCCACCATCTTGATTTAAATCATGTAATTATCTGTCGAAGTTTTGTAATCAATACCCGAAGTTCACAAAAATAAATACTAAAATGTCACATTTTTGTTACAAAAACGACCAAAAACAAATAAATACTCACCGGAGAGAAACTTCCAGTAATACTTGGCCAAAACACGTTGGTTTCGACGTTAGGAGAAGATTTGGGTGAGTGGAGACAGCTAACGACGGTGCACGGCGGTCGAATCGCCAGAATTTGCCACATGGAGCCGCGGACTTGAGCTCATTTTCCATGCGAATAGGCTGCGCGACGGTGGCAGGAGAGTGGTGGCGTGACTTCGTTCGGTCATGGGCAGGTGGCAGCTCGGAGCTCGAGCCTTGACTTGATGCCAGTGGTGGGTTGAGAGAAGAGAAAGCGAGAGAGTGAGAACGTAGGTCTTAGGGACCTTGGGAAAGAAGAGAATGAATGTTGTGGGCTTTTATGCAAAAAGGGAATACTGTAGGCCCTAATAAAATAATCAAGATATTTTATTTTAATATTCCAAAAATGTTTATTTATCAAAATGCCATTATGCAGAAAAATGACTCTATTACCCTTATAAAAATTAGGTTTTTACATGTATAAGGACTTTGTTTGTATTAATTAAACGTAATACTGTATTTAGTTATATTTTCGTATTGAACTATTTAATACGATATCAAATTTAAATACAATACGGAGAATATTAACTAATACGGAAAAAAAAAAGCTTGTGTTATACTGTATTGTAATATAATATTGTACAATACTAACTCTCCTTATTTTTATCTGTCCTCATTTTCTCTCTCATCACTTTTTCTCATTAATTTTTCTCTCGTCATTTTCTCTCATATCATATTATCTTTTTTAAAAGTCATATTTTTCTAAATAACTTTTAAAAAGTGGTAATTAGAAGAGGTATTTTTTAAATAATTTTTAAAAATGGTACTTTTATAAATTAACTTTTAAAAGTGGTATTTTTTCAAAAACTAACTTTTAATGAAACATTTTAATATAATGCTAAACTAAACAGAGTAGTTTAATAGAATAATATATACTATATATCACAATACAATATAACTATAATAGAATAATGTATATACTGTGTATGATAATACAATATAATACAATACGATACGGTACTTATTTTTCCCTTTGTTATTTCTTTCCTTTTTCTGGTTATTGAAGATGTCCTCAATACCCCTTAGAAGACAACATCGTCGGGGCTTTCGAAGACCAGTCTTCAAGCTTGTACCATTGTTTGTCAAATCTGAGTAAATAATTAAATAATTTTGAAAGTACATTATAACTACAATCATATGTTTTTATACTCAAATGAATGATACATTAGTCACACTAATCTTTTTTAATATGTATTTCTAGTTATTCAATATAATATTAATATGTGAAAAAGAAAATTGACATTAATTTGAAGTTAGGATTTGAAACGATCTAAAAGAGTTGGCTGAAAAAAAAAAAATAGAATTTTATTATAAGAAAGATGATTTGCAAACTAAAATTTTGGATTAAGAGTATGAGTACTTTTTTTTGGCTTTATTTTCGGTTGCTTACCCAAAGATTTGTTTATTTATTTTTGTTAAAAAAATACTTATCTCCTTTTAACACTTCAGCTATATAAGCACATATGATATTATTGTCCTATATTCTTGTTCGTGATTTCTTTCACTATTCGGTCCATCTTTCTCTCACAAAGGATAACAATTAAGGCTAAACACAAGTAAGTTCTAAATTTTTGTAACTATTTTTAAGTAACGTATTAATGACTTATAGACAAAATTTAATTGTTAACTTACTTCATTGTAGAGGATATGGGTATAAATTAAAAATTTTAGAGGGGGCATTTAAGAATTTTAAGAAAATATGCATGAAAATTCAATGTGAAAGAACAAAGTCAGAGGGAGCATTTGCACCCCTTGCTAAAGAGTAGCTCCACCCTTGCTTAAATTTAAAGATAGTTTAGTTCTCATTTTTCATTTTTTCCTACTAAAAATAGCCTGTATCTGGAAAAGTAATAATGAATCTTATTATTGGACCGCAGTAGTTTTATATATGACAAAAGTCAACCTTTTTATATATACCTCTAATTGGTTTCCAAACACCATTAAACTGAGTATAAAATATATTTGTCGATAATGGGACATTGAGTTTAATTACATTTTCAAAGCTTATAATACTATATTGCTATCCACTTGAAGATACTGGTTCATTTAAAAATAAAAATAAAAAAAATTAAAAGCAGAGTCTAATTACAGATTAGTTTGGAGTATAATCTAAAATGTTGTATATTTGCAAAAAGAAGATGGCACATATATATGGTCAAAAGTTGGAAAATATTATAGAAAACTTTTATTTAGTTGTATATTTGCAAAAAGAAGATGGCACATATATATGGTCAAAAGTTGGAAAATATTATAGAAAACTTTTATTTAGCCTGAGTCGTAAGCTTGTCACGGTACAGGTCGCCTCTTAAAATAGGTAAATTGGTCACATCTATTAAAACTCACTCTTATGATAGATAACTGATCACATCTATTAGAAGTCACACTCAAAATTAAAAAAATTGCTCGAGTTGTACTCGTAACTCGTGATAAAATGTTTTATTGAATATTACATGTGCGGTAGGAAAAAAAAATGTGGGACGTGGTTTTGAATGGGCCGCATCATCCTCATTACTTACTCATTCTAGTTAAAAGTTCGGATGTTTTCTGGAGATATATATCTAGCACTAATGATCATATATGGATATTTCATATCCAATATGATGTATAAGAATATTTTTTCTGGTTTTTTTTTTTTTTTTGGGTACTGAAAATATTGGACTGCCACATATGTCATAAGATTTGTTTTCAAAATAAAAAGAAACTGAAGAAGACAAAATTAAATCAATACCAAGCGTAAGATTGAATTTCAAGGCCAATGTTGGATCATTAAAGAGGAAGTGCAAACGTAGTGACTACATGACCAATAAGGAGTACAACTCAGCAAGGCCTATAGCTGAATGGAGGTATAACATGATCTGCGAATCAAACAATAAATATAAAACATTACTAGGTGATCATGAAGAATCATTTCACCGGTCTTTTGGTCTATACAAATTATATATTCAAGCAGTAGGGTAGGATGCTTCCATAACAATGCCACAAAGGCCTTCATTGGTAGCAACATCTCTCTTCATCCTCATATATCCATTCTCACCCCAATTTGTACCCCATGAATTCTTCACCAACCAATACTTGGTACCGTCCTCGGCCGTCCTATAGCTGACAGCGGTGACGCCATTGTCCAATTGGGTCCCATATTCTCTAGTTAAGACACCACTAGAGTATGACTGCAACTCTGGGCCACCGGCATTGACGGCGACAGAGACAGGATGGTTAGCAATGGCCTTCAAAAGTGCCTTCTCACTGTTGACAGGGATGTCTTCATAGCCGCTGATTTTGGCGGCATCGGATGATGACTTCTTCTTGTTACAAGTGCCATCAACTCCCATGTAAGGGTACTTGGCCTCTGAGTTGAGGCCTTCGTTATTGATGATGAACTCGAAGGCATCGTCCATGAGTCCACCCTCGCAGCATTGGTCAGTGCCGCTTGTGTCGCAGTCCACCCACTCCTATTTTGATAGGGAGATCAACTTTCCCATTGATAACTTTGTGATCTCTTCCATTGCGGCCACTGCGGAGAATGCCCAGAAACATAATATATATATAATAGCTTAATGAGTTGTAATGTATTAAGATTATGTTGTAATAATATGCGTCAATCATCTAACAACAATCCATTTAAGCTTAAAGCATATTATCAAAGTATAAAGTGGACATTACCTCCAATAGTCAGCTGATGCTATTGACCGGCCACTATCCTTCTCTGCGGCGACTAAAAGCTGCAAAAACAAGTGAAGAATCAAGAGGGTAATAGTGTTCAATTCCCTTTGGATGCTCTTCAGGTCTCTCCTGAAAAACTCACACCAAAATGGACCCACCTACTCTTACAAATTGGTCAACGACCAGTTTTCTTATGGAATAGGTCACATGTGTGGTAGTTCACACCCTTAGCCCAATGGGTTGGCCAAGGTATCCAAAGAGTTTGAAATTATGGGTCTCAAGCATATTAAGGTATATGGTCCATTCCATTATGACCTATTAATTTTATCATGCACAACACTATTCAAATGGTTATCCATGATATATTATTGAGTGAGTTGCTAATAAATTATATTAGTTCACACATAAAAAATTCCAACATTCTCCTACTTGGACAATATAATCATGCAATAGATACTCACTCAACCACAAGACATCTCAAATAAGAATCTCATACAATTACATATGCCCAAAATTAATAATATACAATACCACATCGATATCAATAAGATATAAGCAATGCACACAATTAGGCGCTAGAGATTTATAAGGTATGCCGACAACCATAACATATAATGGGACTAAAATAAGATGTCTCTATTCCAAAAAGAAAAAAAATGTCACCCATCAAAGAAAAGCATGTGTGTACACACAACATAATAAAATAGTGACAAGGATCCAATGATATGCATGTATTTTATCCCAAAAATATAAGCAATCTACATCAATCAACAAAATATTAATTATAACCAGATGGCGATAAACTCCCACTAGTTCAATACAACTTAGGCTCCGAAACAATCCCACATGAGATGGTGTTGGGCTATTTCTAACACACAAAACACGGCAAGTATACAGGTCGCAACAAGTAATATAGAAGTAAGAGAGTGTCAAATCCTACGAGGAGCACACGATTTACAAATGCTAAATCCTAACCAAAACTAGTTGACGATTTATCCAAACAACAATAAATAGGTGTTGTGACTACAATACAAATTCAATATAAATGAAAATAATAGGAATTAACACCAAGCAACCAGTGGCAATATTTCAACAATGATATAAAACCTAGGGATGCAATCTCTCCTCTAACTCCTTCAATTACTAGTTTTCCTCACCGTTCAATCATCCATTTAGAATTAATAACCGAGAACTCAATGGTAATCACAAATTTCTCTCTATGATATAGGTGAAAATGCTTAAACAAGATAGTATGTTACTCTTAACATAAATTGATTAAACTCATTAAGTGTAGTAATTCCCATACAAGGTTGCATAGGTTGCATAGATATATTCCTATTCTATGCAAGCTTACCCTATATTAAGTAATCCTATGTTGTTTAATCTATGTCCAAACCTAAAATCTCCTTTCTAAGTTCATATAGGTTTCACACATCCAATCCGTTCAAAGGCCAAATAAACAGAGGTATCAAGTACAAAATAGAACAATAAACTCATCAGTGAATAACAAGAACTGATAAGGTAAACAAAGCAATTGATTTACATTAGAGGTTGGATTACATCCCTAGCAAGAGAGTTTAGTTCATAGTTAAGCAAAGGAAAATACAACAAAGAAGATAAAGCTTATACACGTCCATAGCAGAAAAATAAAAGAGTAAACAGGGGAAAGATTTAGAAAAACTCTTTAAAGTGTGTTCAATCCCCTTGTCTTCTCTCGAATCCTCTAGCCGCTCCTTGTTGTTTCTCCCTCAGAAACTCTCTCAAACTTTGACTACTAGGGTTTCCTCTCCCCCCCCCCCCCCCCCCCCCCCCCCCCCCCCCCCCCCCCCCCCCCCCCCCCCCCCCCACCACCCCCACCCCCCCCCCCCCCCCCCCCCGGTGATAGTTATCCCCAGCTGATAGCATAAAAGAGTTTAAATAGCAGAGGCAAAACCGGCCACGATCCAAAAAAACTGCAATATGTCTGAGCTTTATGGTGCTGCGGCATCAAATCTGGCGCCGCGGTGCCAAGATGACCGAAGAGGTGGCGCTGCAGTGCCAGACTGTGGCACTGCGGCGCCACATTATCCAGGGACTGGCACTGTGGCGCCATGAGTTTATCGCTATGGCGCCATAGGAGCAGCACCATGCAAATGACGCTACGGCACCATGGCATTGATGCCACGGTGCTGCGGCGCCAGTTTGGCACTGCAGCACCCAATTCTGCTGAGTTCCTCCTATTTTGGTGCTACTACATACAGCTGCTAAGATGTTGTTCGACCGTCTCTACTCGCAAATGATCGAAATTGCCTTGTTTAGCCTCGGTTTCACTTGAAAAGCTAGAATTCTCCTCTCGACAATTGCTCACCTGAAATGCGTATCAAAAATAACAAAACACGTAAAAATAGCTCAAAGACTAGCAATTCTTAAGCTCGAAAGTATAGTAATAATAAGTGTAAAATACACTTATCAGATGGTGCTCTCAAAATACACATAAGATCAATCTTTCGCTAGTGTGTTTGCCAACATGTTATACGTAGGCGTGTTCTCAATAAAAATGAGGATTCTATAACTTTCTCCCTAACAAATAGAAACTATACACCAATGCGATTGGGGCTACTAGTTTTCCTCAAGTTCCAAGAGAAAGATATAACTGTGGAATCATCATCATAAACATTTTAGCAACCTCAAAATAGAGTCAACTAGTCTAAATACTGGAACAAAATTTTATAGTCATATTGTATAACAAGTAACCTCATAACGTGTCATAAAACTCTGCCTTGATGGGCGAGCTAGCTGTAAATGTCAAATTTATACTAAATCCCAAAACAACCCAACTGTAAGTGTCTAACTGACACAAAATCATATAACAGCTCCTCCTACCATTATCACAATATGCACAGGATTAGACTTTTATCATCCATGCAGCCTACAACATCGGCGTCACAAGATCCAACTATGTCCAGAGCATTGGTTTGCTAATAAATTAATCATAACTTATGATCTTGGGTACCCAAAAATATCACTCAAGTAGCTAACTGACATATGCCCATAACAAATAACAAGAACATGGCATGTGCATACATGAGTATAAATAAGGCTGCTAACAACAGATGCATAAGGACTAATCTTATATGATCTTACTCAATATCATCTAATAGACTTTTGGCCTTTCATAATTTGTCACATTCCAGAATTAGTTCTTTCTGAGGATAATAAAATCCCAGATGGATCTCCTTAAAGAAATTGATCAATGTCAATTCTTTGAGACAAACCAAAATGCCATTAGTACTATCATGAAGAATTTGTATACCTAGAATATAGAAGGCTTCTCTGAGATTCTTCATATCTATATGGCTAATTAACAATTATTTATCTCAGATATCAGGTCAGAATCATTAAATGCGAGCATAACATTATTAACATATAAAACTATAAATATGTAATTACTTCCACTAAATATATGCACATATTGATCAACAACATTCTCCATAAATACTAATAGTGACAATCTCATCAAAAATTATAATACCACTATTTTGATGCCTTCTTCGATCCATAAGCATACTTATGGATCTAATAAATCAGGTGTTCATTACCAGTTACCTCAAAACCAATCGGTATTCAATCATAATTGTAATTCTCACATCCACTTGATGAAGTTCTAAGTCAAAAATAATACTAACTGCTACAAAATAAATAAGGTATCTTCAGTAGAAACAACTAAGAAGGTTTGCTAAAACCCTTAGCCAGAACCCTTGCTTATATTTCCACTTCAAACCATATAATTGCACTTGACTTGAAACACTTATATCGGTCAAATGGGTTAACAACCATTGTCTAATTCAACCAAGCTCCACATTTCCATACGACTTGGAATTCATTTCACTATTCATGATGTCATCCATAATAAGAATTGAGGACTACTAATGGCTCACTGGTAGATAATCATATTAGGAGTATATTCAATGTCAAACTCGTATTCCTACTAATAAACTATAAAGTCTCCAAACATTACAGGTATATTAAATCATCATGATCTCCTCAAAAGATAAATATGTCTTCATTCACATATGCAGTCATTAAGTATCACCAGATCAATGGATAAAACGCAAGTGACTATATGTTTCTAGTCAATCGTAGGGCCAACAATTGCAACAGAAATAAAAAAAAGGGAGATAATAACATAAAATATTCCTCATTGAATAAAATCTCTCATAGCCCCTAACTTATATCAGAAATATCAATAAAATTGACAGTTTTATCTGAATCAATCATTATGGTGGTATGAGATGGATAATCAAATCCAAAATTCTTTAATAACATATGAATCATTATAAATCGATCCTCAAAAGATATCATATGATATCAAGAACTGGGTGATTTATACCATTTTGCAATATCGTAATCCTAGAAAATCCGAGTGTTATCCATAATACAAGTCAATATCACATTCCTAGAAATAGCTTACAGAAGGTTTAGGACCATGTTCCGTCTCATTATATCTCAAATAACCACCATTGTCAGAATTGATCGCTTTCATCCGTTTTTCATGAGTTATACCTGTAGAGTAACAAGCTCAACGTGACCATAACAGCAGTTTTCATCCAAAAAGATCCAGTATTCTATAATCTCTTATAACTAGAGGAATCAATGGTCCACAAATTCAGTATGGATAATTCCAATAAAAATGCATATCTGTCAATCTTACTCTTATAACCATGGTAGTTTGCCAATCATTGAAGTAACAAGCATGTGCACAATATCTTTGGATGAGAAACTTGTAACACACCATATAAATCCTACAATTAATCTTCCCATTTGAAATTCTAGAAAATGTAAGCCAATTCTTATACCATAATACGTAAGCTTTGCATCTCTTAGATATGTAGAACCATTAATGATGTAATTAATTTTTCAATACTGAAAGAAAAGTACATCCCAATCACTCCAAAAGAATATCTTATGCCTAATCATAATCTGACTATCTCGAAAGTGTCAATTTTAAGATAATATCGTCTACTAAGTACACATGTTATTTCAAAATGAGTTGGAAACTTTATCCCCATCAGTGATATCCTTTATATCATTAGCTTCCCCAACAAGCATTGTTGCAACTCATCTAAGTCGATTACTCCTCATAATGATTAAGTCTTATCTCTAATCAATTGATTTTTCTATGCATCGTGACTTGATGTAATCGAAACAAACTAGAGATGGAAGAGTTCTCATAATAATCCATACCAATTTCTTTGAGTTTCAATAACCACAAATCATCTTATCAACATGACCTTTGATTCCATTAATACCATCACAAAAATAGGAATTTATAATCCTTAAAGTCTATACTCATTATTTTGGGGAAAACATTCAAATTTCTTGCCAATGACATCAAGAAATTCTTTAGTGGCCTTAACCTCACTAATGCTGTCATAAATCAATTATCCAATAAGTGCCTTATTAACCGCAAAGAACACCTCTTTAAATATTCCCACTCAACGTGGAGTTTCATGGCATCAACCAACTCGAAATAGTGGATTTAGGGTTCATACAAACTCACAAGGCCTAGTCCATTAAATTTATTATCCTTGGTATGAAATCTATATCATCAGATATAACAGTCTTATTCAATGTCTAAATGGCAGAGTTACAATGATTGCTTAACCAGGAGCAATATCACTAATATGCATGTAAAGCCAAAATCATGCTAATTTCTCTTCCTCTCAGCTTTCCCAATGATTCAATCAATAACGCGATCATTCTATGCTAGAGTCCCTTAAGCAAACAAGGACTCATTCACAGGTAGGGACAATATATTAAACGCCACAGCTAAATGCATTAATCTACTATCGACAGGATAGAAAAGATTGTGCGGTTCATGACATTCAATGTACTTCCTTCACCAATCTAAGCATCATACTAAGGATAATTTAATTATACTTATAGACCTTAGTATTAATTGTGATCAATCAAGAGAGAATAAACAACAATAATCATAATTTTTCCATCAATAATCTGACATGCTCAACTCACAATGGACAAGTACAAAAGCATTTAGAATTGGTCAAAATCTCACAAAAATTCAAACAATGTCAATTAAGCATTTATACTATAAAATAATAATTATCACAAAAGGCACACAGAAAAGCGTAATAATCACAAATTATCCATATAATATGCCAAATTTTATTTGTCATTAATACTTAAATTTTCTAAGAATAAAAGGTGGCAAATAACAATAAGATATGGCATACAAAAAAGTGCTCAAAATTGGCCAAAAAGTGAGAATATAATAATTAATGTAACCATAATTGACAATTTAATAAGCTTAGAGTCACGATAGGCGAGCATATAAGCATTCACGATTATCATAATCTCACTATTAATTATGCCACATAATATAAAATATTTCAAAATAAAATTCAAAGTATAAAATTATCCAAAAATATGCATATACTCATAGGTGGCATAAAATTATAAAAATATACATATAACATGAGTAATATTAAATTAACAATATTTACATATAGCTAAACAAGACACAAAATACTAAAATATGCATACAATTATGCCCAGAAATTAAATTATTTTAATTGTGAGATATATAATTTTAAAACATATTTAACATGTGTGATAATGCAATAAACATTTTATAATGGCTAAAACCAATAAATAGTCACATAAATAATTAAGAAATGAAAAATGAAGCAAAATGCCGAAAACTATGGACGAAAACATCCACACATACGGCCCCACATGCCAAGGAAGTTAGTTTTTTTTTTTTTTTTAATCTTGCCTAAAAAACGACATATCATTTTGGCCCTTGAGGCCAAAAAACGACAGCCAACTAAAACTGTAAACGACATGTCGTTTTTGGTTATGAGCCAAACGACATGTTGTTTCCGTGCAATGACAGCACCTCTTGCTTTAATCAAACGACACGCCGTCTTTCACCTGATAGAGACCAAACGACACATCGTACGGAGTCATCTCTGACCTCTAGCCAGGTCCTTTCGACCCGGTTCGGACCCACGTGATCCAATCCGGTCATTTCTCTGTCTCTAGTGCTCTGTTTTCGATGATTCTTGTGTAATTTTGTTCTAAATTTCATTCCCATCGGTTTTATGACATTTATTTGGCAAAATAAGGCTCCAAACAAGTGCAGAAAATTGACAAAAAATTTGGCCATTTTCAAACTTTTAATAGTTTAAGAAAACTGAAAAACAAAAAAAAAAAAAAGAAAAGGCAAAAACAAGTATAAACTCCATAAATATGATGTCCACGACACATATTTGCTGCCAATAATTAAAATGATTGTTTGTATCAAAAAATAATTCTCGAAAAAAAAAGGGTATATTCATGAAAAAAACTGAGAAAAAAATCTAAAAAAATAAAAAACAAAACAATAAAATAGCTTTAAGTTAAATAGTTTAGCTCTTGATACCAATTGTTGTAATAATATGCATCAATCATCTAACAACAATCCATTTAAACTTAAAGCATATTATCAAAACATAAATTGGACATTACCTCCAATAGTCGGCTGATGCTCTTGATCGGCCACTATCCTTCTCTCCCGCGCCTATAAGCTGTGAAAATAGGTGAAGAAGCAAGAGGGTAATGGTGTTCAATACCCCTTAGATGCTCTTGAGATCTTTTCCGAAAAACTCACACCAAAATGAACCCCCTATTCTCAATTTTCTTAAGGAATGGGCTAGTGGGATTTGTCAAATGTGTGGCAGTCCACACCCTTGACCTAATGGGCTGACCAAGGTATCCAAAGAGTTTGAAACCATGGGCTTCGAGTATATTAAGATATGTGGTCCATCCGATTATGACCTGCTAATTGTATCATGCATATAAATGGTTGTCCATGACACGTTATTGAGTGAGTTGCCAATAAATTATGTTAGTCCACACATAAAAAATTCCAATAGATCACACTGACACATGGCTAACAAATGATATGATGAGGAATTGTCTTCTTAATTTCCAATTGGTTAAATACATAACATACATAATTAGTTTAAGGAAAATGTTTTGTTAGTTACTCGGCTGTGACGTGAGATGTAATTATGGTGACAGTTAAAGATAAAAGATATCAGTTATGTGTTCTTTAAAATATCAATCCATAATAATAATGATAATGGTAGTGATAGTAACAAAAATTTAGGACTTGGATTCTCTTATTATTTCAAAAATGATGAAATTGCCCATGTGTTGAAAAACAACTTGATAGTCATGTATTTACTCCAGGAAAAAAAAAAAAAAAAACTTGATAGTCATGTAGTTTTGACATCAATATTAAATTATAAGCATATATTCTAAGGACCATTAATGTAGCTTAGAACGTGGTGCTATGGGTTAACACCAGTAATTGAGTAATAATTGTCTATTTCCTTGTAGCAGTTCATAACAAAACAGACCTATATAAATACGTATTAAATTCAATGATAACTGAACATTCTTTTACTTTTTTTAATTCTAAAGATTTAGAGTATACATAATTACCGCATTGACCCTAGTCCTTGACAGGGGTCACTGCTCCCTTCTTCCTCCAATCCAAGGATAATGGAACTATGGTCTGTTAAGAAACTAAGGGTTTAATCTTGCTCACTTTTATTTTGGAGATAACCAACATTTGATTTAGCACTAATGGTTTAACTTGAGTGTGTAGCAAAATTGTTTTTAAAAGTTCTAACTTAAGTTGATCAATGAATCAAGCTTGAAGAGAGATGCATATTGGATCTATTAGAATCAAGCATGAAGATGAACAATCAAGATACAAGACCATGCTTAAATAGGGTATATTTCCTGTATTTGATTTAGTTCATTGCACATAAGTTCTCTCTACATTGGCTCATACTTTCAAAAGAGTTTTCAAACTATTTTAAACTTAAAATAGTTATTTTATTATATAAGTTTGAATATAGAAAATATTGATTTACTTAAATAGATAAAATATTCTTTAAAATATGATTTCTTAAGTTTAAATAGGTTACAAATATATTTGAAATCATGATTATTTGAAATAAGCTAAGAGAAGATTTTTTATTTGCAAACTAAAATATGTTTTGGTATGAACACTTTTTAAATTATTGTTAAATACCTTTGTAAAATTAAAACAAGTTTGCAATAGCCAAAATATTCTTTTCAAATTTATTTCTAATGTTTTTAAAGTGTTTAAAATAAGTTTAGAAGTCAGTTTTTTAAAAATGCAAAAAGCTGTCGAAATCTGAAAAATTGCCAAAAGCAAACAAGGCTAAAATGACCAGGATTTTCGGTCTACCGAAAATGGCAGCTGGAAAAATATGACCGTTACAACCGCACTACCAATAGCTAGTGTTTTCGGTAAACCGAAAATCTATTTTCAGTCTAACGGTCAAGAATGACTAGTTTTGATACAAGCTTATAAATAGAAGTTATTTTAAGACTTGAAAAAGAGATTGCACAAATCAAAATTATTATCCAACTACTTTCAAAGTGCAAGAACCTATTTCTACATTGAACTAACTTTCAAATTATATTGAGCCAATCTTAGAGTATCCATTGTGTATTGTTCTCAAATCTCCTAAGCCCATTACTTTTGTGAGGAGAGTTCTTTAGTATGTTCACTCTTAATTCTTATAAAATCATTGAGTATAAGGTGAGGATGGCACCGAAGTCATAAATAACCTGTGCATGGGTGAGATTTCCACTGGAGTCTAAAAACAACCCGAGTGTAGTAAAAGTTATCACCGAAGTCTAAACAACCTGTGAGTTGGTGAGATTGGTACTATTGTCTAAACAATCCGTGTAGGTGAGGTTGGCATCGGACTCAAAATAATCCGAGATTAGGTGTGATAGATCTCCGAAGTCAAGACTATTGTAAAGCTATGGATGAGCCTAAGAAGAATTTACTCCATTTATAAAAAAGTCAGTCAAGCCCACAATCTTGATCCGAATAGTGGAAGCTCAAAATAAGTTTCCAAGAGCTGAGGACGTAGGCAAATCGTCGTGTTTGTCGAACCTCATAAAAATCAAGTTTGTATTTTCTCTATCCCTACACCCTTTAGTTTATTGCAAACTATTTGATTGTGTGTTTGATATTTAGTGTACTTAATTTACTTGGTATTATTATTATATGTTTGATATTATTGTTGATTTGGCTTAAAAGTTTCAAAATATTGATCTATGGTTTTACATAATTGAAAAGTTTCTTAAAAAGTTTTAAAACTTAATTCACCCCCTTCTTGGGTTGGCAATCTTTGGCTAACACAGTCACATTTCTATATTTAAATGATGCGTCAGATGATCTAGGGAGGATGGAGGACCTTTTGTAGTCATTACAAGAGGCCTTGAATTCCTTGTTAGTTAGGTCTGTAAATTCATTGAGGCCTAGCTTGTAAGCTGTATTCTCAGCTTTGTTAAAGGACTCAATGAACTCTACATTCTTCTTGAATATCTCAAAATAAAGTTTTTTCTCCGCGTCGTCCTTGTAGGTGCACCCATAACGAGCTATCCATTGCTCTTGTTGATCTGACACGGAAACTTCGTCGTTCAATGTTCGGCAATGAGTTTGAGAAGCCTACATGACTAAGAATAAAAGTAGTGTCATCACAAAAATTGATGTGGTTTGAAGTGTCGAAGCCATATTCTATGAAAATAATTGCTATGAAAGTGGTGGTAAGATTTGTATATTAAGAAGGCATATTTTAATCTCGGAGAAACTAGGGTATTTATAGAGTAATAAATTTGTTTTATCATCTAGATAAGACAGAAACTGTCAATAGTTTATATGAATCTTCCAAGCGAAGGTTCGTCACCCTTGTTTTCACGGCTAATATTGAACAATTTTGCGATGAACCTTAGGGTTCCGTACACATTTTCCTTTTAAGAAAACAGCCAATAGACCTTTCTCTCCTAGTTGACTGAACCTTTATTATATAAAATTAAATGCGTTAATTACTTCCTGGTTTGGAACTTTGTTTTGGAATTTATTGGAAGACATATTAGGATTAATTAAGTTAAGGGTCTTGCCTTGATGTTACTTTTGTCTGCTAACGTCATCCCCTACACTAGTTCTGTAACAAAATTAATATGTTACTTTCCTCTCAGTCTGTTAATTTCGATAGAACTCTTCTGTTTTTTTGAAATTTTTTCTTCTTGCTTCTTCTCCAAAACTATAGAATCGTCTCTCTGTATAACTTACAATTATTTAGTCTTTTCATTTTTCTTTATTTTCTCTCTTTTATATATATAATTATTTTTTTACATTTGTTTAGTCTTTGTACAGGGTATCACATCAATTTAAACCAAATTAGCTTTTAAAAGAAGGAATCCATATCAAGTGAGAAAAAAAAATCAAAGAAAGACAATTAAAAAAACAAAAACATTCTTTCTGTTCCAAATTCTCAATCTTCAAAAGTTGTCAATAACCGAAGTGTCTTCTGAAAGTTGCTCGAACAGCTCAATCTGACTCCAAATTGTGGCCAAGAAAGTTGGGCATAATTATAAGTTAAAATCGAGGGTAGTCCGACAAACAAAGGGCTGAAGAGAATGAAGGAGGACTGGAGGACTATCATGCCTTATTTCGTTTTTTTTTTTTTAAATTTAAGATATATTTTGGACATTAAGGATTCAATATGGAAACTAAAAAAAATGAATGTTGTAGAGGACAAAATCTCCAATTACTTGGATAAGGGTCAATGATCATCGGAATCACTATAATCAAGGAGATATCTTATGAAATATTTTAGAACGTCAGGGGACCCAGAAGATATCAGGGAGGTTGAGATATAGTCATCCTCGAATTGGACAGTCAATAGAATTTTTCCGTATAAAGAAATATAACGAATCTGGAATATCCACCTTGACATTTACGGTATAGCTGAATCAAGTTAACCTTTAGTTTGATGGATAAAATTCTAGACCTTTATGTTGAAAAATTGAGATTTCAATCTTACTCACTCTTATTTTGAAGGTAACAAATATTTGATTTAGTACTAATGATTTAACTTGAGTGTATAGAGAGATGGCTTTAAAAGTTCTAACTCAAGTTTATTAAGGAATCAAGCTTGAAGATGGATGTATATTGGAGTTATTATAATCAAGCTTGAAGATGGACAATCAAGATATAAGACCTTACTTAGATAGGGTATATTCATATTTAGTCTTGTATTTGATTTAGTTCATTGCACATAAATTCTCTTTGCATTGGCTCATACTTTTCAAAAGTATTTTCAAACTATCTTAAGCTTAAAACGGTTATTTTAATATAGAAGTTTGAAAATAGAAAATAATAATTTTGAATAGGCAAAATATTCTTCAAAACATAATTTCTTAAGTTTAAATAAGTTACAAATATATTTGAAATCATGATTATTTGAAATAGGCTAAAAAGAGATTTTCTACTTACAAACTAGAATATGTTTTAGTATGAACACTTTCTAAATTATTGTTAAATATCTTTGTGAATCTAAAAAAAGTTTGCAATAGTCAAAATACTCTTTTCAAATTGATTTCTAATGTTTTTAAAGTGTTTAAAACAAGTTTAGAAGTCAGTTTTTGAAAAACGCCAAAAGCTGTCAAAATCTGAAAAATAGCCAAATGCTGAAACTGCCAAAATAAGCAAGTTTTTTGGTCTACCGAAAATTCCACCGGTCTACCAAAAATTGCAGTGACAAAAATGATACCGTTAAAATTCGACCGTTTAGAATTTTCGGTCGACCGAAAGCACACTTTCGGTCTACCGAAAATGCCAGAAAGTGTGTCTAACGGTTATAAACGGCTAGTTTTCAATCAAGCTTATGAACAGAAGCTATTTTTAGACTTCTATGAGACTTTGCACGAACCTAAATTGTTATTTAACTACTTTCAAAGTGCAAAAGCCTATTCTTATATTGAATTAATTTTTAAATCATATTGAGCTAATCTTAAAGCATCCTTTGTGCATTGTTCTCAAATCTCCTAAGCCAAAATTGTATTCATTATTTTGTGAGGAGAGTTTGTGAGTATATTCACTCTTATCTTGAAAAACTATTTGAGTGCGAGGTGTGATTGGCGCTGGAGTCATAAATAACCATGTATAGGTGAGGTTGCCACTGGAGTCAAAATAATCTGATTTAGGTGAGGTTGCCACCGGAGTCTAAACAACCCAAGTGTAGTTGAGGTTGTTACTAGAGTCTAAACAACCCGTGAGTTGGTGAGATTAGCACCATTGTCTAAACAATCCGTGTAGGTGAGGATTGGCACCAGAGTCAAAATAATCCAAGTTAGGCGTGATAAAGCCAGAGTAAAGACTATTGTAAAGACGTGAGTGTGCCTAAGGAGAAATCACTCATTGTGTACAAGGGTCGGTCAAGCCCACAATCTTGATCCGAATAGTGGAAAGCTCAAAGCAAGTTACCGAGGGCCGGGGACGTAGGCAAACCGTCGTGTTTGTCGAACCTCGTAAAAACCGAGTTTGCACTTTCTCTATCCCTACACTCTTTACTTTATTG
>JXTC01001006.1:16265-31584 GCA_002914845.1 Trema orientale | reverse complement strand
GAAAAACGAGAAAAGAAAAAATAGGAAAAAAAAAAAAAAACCGACACTTCTTCTTCTTCTTCTTCTTCCCCTTCCTTCTTCTGCATTTGAAGAGTTAAACACGGTGAAGACAGAGCACTCGATCGAACTCCTCTCCAATTTGTTGTCACCATCGCGAAAGCAGCTGTTGCTGGTCGACTTCCTCTCTTCTTCTACAACCAGAATGGTTCAGACAAAAAATCCTTTAATTCAAGCCATGGAGTCTAAATCGGAGTGGATCTGATTATACTTCGATCAGGTTCAGTCAGGTTTTCTAGAAAGTTTTAATATGGACTCTTATGAACTCGACTGACTCCATTTATGTCCAACTGGGTCCGATCGAGCACAAATAAAACTCGACTGGATCCAGTTATGATCCAATTATATTTTTCAGAATGTTTTAATGTGGACTCTTATGAACTCAACTGGCTCTATTTGTGCCCAACTGGGTTCAGTCGAGCTCAAAAGAAATTCGACTGGGTCTAATTATTCTCCGATCCAATTCAGTCAGGTTTTCCAAAAATTTTAACATGGACTCTTATGAACTCGACTGGCTCCGCATGTGCCCAACTGGAACTCGACTGGGTCTAGTTATGCTCCGATCAGGTCCAATCAGGTAGTTTATAAATCTTATAAAATAAGTCATTTTTTATCTTTAGTTGGTTTGGCTGAAATGTTAGCTAAATATAGTGGATTGGTTCGTTGAATATCCCCAGAAAATAATCACATTGTAATGTATTTTTTAAATAATATTCTACATGTTGTGAATTAAAATTAAAAATTATGTAAAGAGACCGAAATATTACACCAAAAATACTTAAGTAAAGATTGGGACACTAAAATATTACACTAAAGATTGTATAAGATATTAGTGTCCAAAGCTTACCTTTTTACAATTCCTAAAATCATTTCTTTGTTATCCAAATTTCTTTTAAATTTCTTAAGAAAGACTTATAAGATTGATTTGGTTATCTTGGATGCAAACTCCTAGTCAAAGCATATAAGATTTATTAGTCTACAATATATCTTTACAAATATTGTTTCATTCAATCTAGTTATAAGATATAATTTGTAATTTGAAAATAATAAACAATGTTATTAATGTAATTATTTGTTGTTCATAATCCTTTCATTCCCAATGAATAATGTAATATTTTATGTGAATAGATTACAAGTAGGCTACTTGAAACAAATTGGGTTGATGCTCAATTAGATCCAAACTTAAATGGGTCTGGTTAGGCTTGAATTATTCAATAGAACTAAGTTGGGTTCGCTCGAACGGACCTAGTTGGGTACAAATGTAGCCAGTCAAGTTTATAAGAGTCCACATTAAAATATTCTGGAAAACCTGACTGGATTTGATTAGAGCATAACTGGACCCAATCGAGTTTTTTTTTAGCTCGAATGGACCCAATTGGCCATAAATATAGACAGTCGAGTTCATAAGAGTCCATATAAAATATTTTGAAAACCTCTACGTGTGTGATTGTGCTAAGATTCATCTTCCGAATCATATACAAATAGGATGTGAGTAACTGAAAACTCAAGTCCGGTGAATCCCTAAGAAGGTTGTGAGCATTTTTTTTCCCTTCTAAGCTTTCCAATATGTTATTGGAATATAACGGTTTTGCATCATAGTTATTTTGCATATTTTCTACATTTCTCAAATAGTGCTCATAGGGTCTGCTCGATGTGTTTTCTCGAAAGGGCTACATATTTTTAACTACGTCATCTATAAACTACTCGAGAAGACCAGCTCAAATTGATTACATGTGAGTAGACCTACTACAAGCAGTATCTTCAATTATTGGGAAAATAATTGTGGTACAATAAACAAGATAATAAGGGACAAACTCAACCACTTCCGACAGCCCTATATCATTTCTCAATTGCTCCCACCTGCTCACTATAGTAATACCACTACGATTATTTCTAACATTATATATAGATCCCAAAAATAAGAGAAGTGGGCAGATCCGAAATCTCCAAGAGATTATTGTAAATCTCATCTTATTAATTCTCAGAATATAATCATCTAAAAATGGATATAGGTTGCTTCAATTTTAGGTGAACTACTATAAATTCGTGTCATTTTCCTTATTCTGTTGTCATTTTACCAACTAGAATTACAATCCCATTGTTATACCTAAATTGCTGTCGTTTAATAAATTTTTGGTGTCAACAATAGTCCTTATTGATTTTGGACTCAATGTATCTTTTTGAACTTCAAAATGTGATTTCACCATCTCTACAACTATTGTCAAACTTGCTTGTATGTTTGAAAAAGTATTCATATATCTAGAAGAGAGATATGCATTTTGTTTTGTCCAATTTATAGAGGACATGTGTCCAAAGAAAGAACACGTCCTCTATAAATTAAGTAAAACAAAATACATATCCTGTAGCATTTTTTTTTGGTTGACACCTATATAGGCACTTTTTTTTAATTACATTTATAAGGAACTTTAAATGAGCATGAGATTTTTTTGAAAAAGAAATTGAAAGAACAGAAACAAGAAAAAAAATGTTATAGTTAGTTTTATAAATTCTAATTTAAATGAAAAAGAAGAAGAGATGTATATCTCTATTCTAGATATATGAATATTTAGACCAAAGTAGATCCATATTGGAACCCAATAAAATTTTCTAATTTCTTATCTTCGTTTTGAATGAAAATGATACTCCAAACTCTTTTTTTTATTTTTTTAAATAATAATTTCCTTTGTTTCTAATTTTATCCCTGCTGAGATGAACATATTTTGGGTAAGTGCTAATTGACAATAGTTTTGTATAGAAAAAATTAAAATAGATTAACGTGAAACAAAAATATAATAATGAGGAACTAAAGCCGCAAATAAGAGAATAAGGATTTTAAAGTAAAAAAAAAAAAAACTAACATAAACATTTTTTTTTCTAACAAAACTAAAATTTAGAGACTTCAAAGGGTTTTGTCATTGTATTAAATATTTGTTATTGTACGAGTCATTTCTACAGCAAAAATTTATTATTACTATTTATAAATATTAGTAGTCACAAAATTGGCCTATCAAAAATTTTTAAAAGGTATAAAATATTAGTAAATAAAATAGCTTGATTGGTCCAATCTAGCATTCGATTGGACCGTTTGAGTTTTGTGTCCGTAGATACATAACTCAAATGGGTCTAGTCGAGCTCGAATGGAGCCAGTCGAGTTATATGACTAGCTTTGAAATGAATCCAATCGAGCTCGATTAGAGTTCTAATCGAGTTAAATACACATTTATAAAGAACTCGAATGGATCCATTTGGGCTCGACTGGAAACCAATTGAGCGATACTGTTCATCTTCTTCCTAGGCTCGTACTCCATGCAGAAAATTAAAATGTAAGCTCAAATCCACGCTGTTATTATTACCTCAAATCTTAGGAATAGTAGGAAACCCATATCAAGATGCTAAGAGAAGATAAGAACAATGCAAGAGAGATTGCTTATTTTATTTTATTTTATTTTTCTGGGTAAACTGCTCGTATGATGCTCAATTACGTTTTCTCTTCGTGCTGAGATTTTTTTTTGTATATTTTAATGTTTTATTTCTTTTATCTTTTATATTAATTAATTGAGGGTATAGTAGGAAATTTATAAGCTCCTTTACTTTGGAGGTTATGCAACTAAATAACGTTTTTAAAAGGTTATGGACCAAATAAAAAAGTCATTTAAAGTTATAAAACTGAATGGCCCAGTATAAGTATTATACTTTCGTTGTAACATAATTTATGTGTGAATATTATAATTTAGCGTAGAGTATCCAAATTATATTCCAATGCAAGGTCATTTTTTGGCGCCAAATTTGTGATTCATCATACTTGGCAATATTTGATTAACTTTGGCATCTTTTAGAAATTTTTTATATCAGAAACTTTTATAAAATAAAGCAAATATATTATTGAAATGCATAGACTTAAAACAAAAAACAAAAAAAAAAAGAAAAGAAAAAGAAAGAAAGAATTACGATCATACGACCTGGGGATCAATTAATCGGTTATTATTCGAGCGAAAAGAAAAAATTTAATTGATGATTCAGGAATGGTTAGATTTTATCAATAAATCAAATGAAGAGACTGATTTTAAATGGATTTCTAGTACTTTTACGTACAAAAAAAAAAAACAATTACAAAGGGTACAATGTGTCAGTTTTCTCTTTTACAAATCTTGTATAGCATTTTTTTAGAAAATATCATATTTTAAAATAGTTTTAGAAAAATATCATTTTTCAAAATAGTGACTGATAAAGATAATTGGTTTTTGAATACTCATAACTAGTAACCAAATGTATTTAAAATAGAATTTAAAAAAAAGAGAGAGAAGAAAAATATTTTATTTAGTAATAGAAATAGGAAAAATAATAAAAAGTGCAAAAAAAAAGGGAAAAAAAAGAATAATAGAAAAAAGAATATGTTACAACTGGTAATTGGTAATTATTAAGCAGTAACCAGTTTTAAACACAAGTTACCATTATAACCATTTAAAAAAAGGTATTTTTCTAAAAATAATTTTTAAAAATGATTTTTTTCTAAAAAAATATGATGCCAAAATTGGGGGAAAAAAATTGACCACCGTATTTTTCAAAACCTTTTCCAAAAAGGTTGTATTTGGCCTAATTTTCTCATTTTAAATCTCATTATAATATTTATAACAACTATTATATTTTTTAATGCTCAATTAATTACTCTTTGTTATTATTTCTATATATTTTAATTAGAGTATTAAGTGATTCATGATTTAACATTCGGGCATGTTTACTAATCTGTAACGAAGAGAAAAGAGAATAAATATCAATTACTTTCACATAAATGGGAATCTTATACTTTCCTGCTCGTTGTTTCTAATTTCTCCCTATTCTCTTGCGGGTTAGTTTATGTGGCTAACTTATTAATTATTGAATTGGAGTAAAACATAAAATAACATGTCAATTGTAGCATTTTTTTAACTATATTTATTTTTTTAAAAATTGGGTTTATGGTATAGATGGTCCCTGAAGTGGAGTTCATGGCAATTTAGTACTCAAAGTTTTGATTGTGGCAATTGTGCTCTTGAACTTTCTGATTTAAAGCAATTTGGTCACTGGGTTGTCTAAATTGGAGCATATTGTTAAATTTCTGATAAAATTCACATGTGAAGAGCATGTTGTAGCATCTGAATATATATTTAATGGAAAATAAATTGAACAAAGGATTTGGAGAGAATGAAAGATATATTATTTATATTTTTAAGAGTTCTTGGAGCTGCAAATTTGGAGAAATTTTTTTATAATTATTCATTTTTATACTTAAAAATTCTAAATCACATTTTAAATACATATTCAGATGTCACCACATGCTCCCCGTATGTGTTTTTGGTCAAAAATTTAACAGTGAATTGCAATTTAGACAATCTAGGGGACCAAATTGATACAAATCAAATAATTCAGGGGGCTGTAATTGCTACAAGTGAAACTTTGAAGACCAAATTGCAACAGATTAAATAGTTCAATAACCACCTATGCCATTAACCCTAAAAAATTAGTTTGTGCATTTATGCGAGATACTCTTAATGGCAGAAAACTATACTGTATAATACTCGACAAATTCATATGTGGGATACACATCAACATATACATGCCATGTTGTAACTGTCGTAAGTTGCAAAGAAATTAGATAAAGTTTTGTGCTCATCAGATTGGTTTGGAGTTTTATATGCTAACTCAAACCTGGTTCCTTTCACGCCACCAAAAAATTAAAAAAAAATAATAATAAAACTACTTTGGAAAATGGTGAGTTGTGGGGCAACTAAAAGATTTGGACACCTAAAGATAAAGACGTTTATTAAAAAAAGAACAACCATATTATTGTATTGCGTAAGAAGTAATTTAAAATAGTCGATGCACATATGTATATAATATGGTACTTGAGCAACCGGGGGAATATATCCCTTTTTCCTATATTTGATATTATTAGATGCCTCAAGTACATCACATCAATCAATTAGGAGATGAATTGAGAGTTGGCAATTTTTGTCAAGTTACCCAAACTAGATCCGATTGTCGATTGATCAGTTTAGGTCAAACAGACGACACGTCGTTTTAATTGATTACCTTTGTCAAAAGTTTCTAGATCCCAATACGTTCACTGTCATATAAGCCAGAAAATACAAAAACACAATCTGTGCACCAGACACACCTTTGTAACTCTAAATACCCTAGTTCGTTCAGAAAATACAAAAACACAATATGTGCACCAGACACACCTTTGTAACTCCAAATACCCTAGTTCGTTATAATGCCCTGTGATAATCCAACGACCCATGAATTAGTTATTCCTATATCCAAATGAATAATGAAAACCCGAATCCGTATTTCTTTTAATTTTCATAAAAAATGAAAGAATTATTGTGAATCAATTCTAAATAATTGTATGTTGTACATTTTTGCTGGGTAAACTGGCAGCTGTGCTCGTGAACCAATTGTTATAATTAGTTCATGTTGTGGAGCAAATCTTTAGCATTAAAACATAAGAGGTAGAATATTGAGAGAAAAGGAAAAAAAAAATACATATATAAGGATTTTTTTTCCTTTTATATGTCATTTTAATTAGTGGAGTATTTAATATATATCCTCAATCTACTAGATAACCTTATCACTTGCCATGCACTTGAGACACTGTCATGACTCGAGAGGTTGAAGTAGAGGGTTTGTTAATTTGTTCACTCTGGAAAGCCCATCCTTGTACGCAACAAAATAGGGGTTTGTTAATTAGTTCACATTTGGCTAGAGGGTTTACTTGTTATATTATGCAATTATGTACCCGATTTTCCAAGCTTCAAAATCAAGGAAACCTCTTTAATAAACAAGGATTGAATGGGAAGAAATTAAGCGGAGGCCACCTCAAGCTGATCAGTCAGTTAAAGATATATACATGACCACCTAGCTAGCTAATTAATCACTTGTCCCTGTAAGCTTTTCTTGTAGCTGCACCCTATCATTATAAGCACTTAAATTTTCCATACTTTGACCAAATCAACGTGCATAAATCTATATCCAGCTACGACCTATATTTCTTTTGTTTGAAAGATACATCTATATATATATGGGTTTGGTTTAAATGGTTATAACAATATTTACGCATGGATGGTTACAATGATTTAAGCCGTTAGATCTAATATCCTACGGTAATGATTAGTTTGGTGGTTGGCCAACAAAATTTAATGCTATTTATTATCATCAAAAAAATTTAATGCTATCATTACTTTTTTTAGTATCCATTCATAGTCACAAAAAAATTATAACCATTGAGAAGTCCTCTATATATATATATATATATAGTCTCACCTTAGCCCTTGTAATATGACAAAATTTAAAAATGCTCCGGTTTTATTTTCAGTTTCAAAATACTCTTTCCGTTCCTATTTTTTGGATAGAAATTGACATATGGCATGAGATTATTATTTTTTTTTCCCAACACTTATACCCTTTATTTCGTAAGGCAAACTGAGATGAGCTACGTATATCGAAGACGAAAAGGAAAATCTAATAACCAAATTTATTTCAGAAACACCAAATAATATCAGGTGATAAGGTTATCTAGTAGATTGTAACCATTGAGAAGTCCTATATATATATATATAAACACTAATGAAATTTCTCTTCCTCATCTCTCCCTTCAGAAAGTGAGTTGCCTTTACACGAGGGAATGGTGATTCTGATCACTAAAGCAATTGTTGAGAGTTGAAGGGACCACAATAAATTTCTCTTTTAGTCAAATTTTATGAGAAATCAATCAAATAGTCGGAAAGCACAGCCCCTTCTGAAGAAGGGAGGGATGAGGAAAAGAGAGATTATTTAATTCTAATGTGTATTTGAATTAATTTTGGTTTTAGAAAACTTTCATGAGATTTGTAGCTTGTATCACTTTACCTTTGAATTAAAAGGTAATAGCACCAATGAAAAGGAAAACCTAAAACTATATATAACATATAAGGTATATTGCTCTACGGTTTCAATTGCATAATATTTTCTCAGAACATACCGAATCGCATAGTACGTTTGATGATTTTATGATCGATTTTCAAGTGAAAAACTCATGGACTGGTGCTGTGCAGTTTGGTCAGTTTCTGTGGTTAGGCGTTGTTTTGTCCTTTTTTTTTTTTCGAACACTCCTAGGAGAAACAACAGATGGAGTTTAGGAAACTTAACTATGGCATTACTTTTCCAGTTCTTGCCTACCAATAATCTCGACAAGAACACGAACCGTTCTTGAAATGATGAAAACTAGTGGCATGTCTCACAATAATTTCTCTGACCACAAGCTTGGAGATAAATTTAATGGCAGAGTGATAGTCATTAAAGACTCTGAGATTCTTCATGATCCTTAGAGTGGTGTTCTCTGGGGTACTTATCAGTCCAAATGCAATGGCTAGTTTCTCACTGTGATGTCTAAGAATCTGTTCTTTCACCTTTTCCTTCAAGGTCATTTAATACTGATTGTGTGTCTGGAATGAAGCCCAACAATTTTTTTTTTTCCCCAATTAATCTCTTTCCGGATTTTCTCCGTCATCTTATAGATAGCATCTTTCTGTGGGTGCATTCCATCTTCTATGCCGAATACATGGACCGTGTTCTAAATCTGAATCCAACTAAAACCTTGTTGTTCCTTCTTCACTCCCCAATCCTTCATTGACTTTCTAACTCTTGCAGCATCCTCCCATTTTCCACGGGCTGAATATAAATTAGCCAAAGCTGAGTAAGCCCCGTTATTTTCAGCGTCAATAAGGAGCAATCTTTCTGCTGCAACTTTAGCCAGATCAACATTCTTATGAACCTTACAAGACGATAAAAGCGAACTCCAAGCTACAAAATCTGGTCAATTGGCATATCTTCCATGAAATGGAATGCTTTTTGGAGCAATCCGGCACGACCAAACAGGTGAATCATGCATGCATGATGGCTGAGGGTTGGTTCGATTTTTGTGTACATTTCTCATCACATTATAGTAGCTCCTTCCTTATTCTACCAATCCCACATGTGTACAAGCAAAGAGTACACCAACATAAGTTATATACTCAGGCTTAATACCGAGTCCAAGCATTGTCTCAAAAAGTTCAATGGCTTCTTCTCCTAGACCATATGTTGAGGTAAAGATATATCACAGTATCTCCGCTCCTGTTTATCAGATTAAATACTTTCTTCGCAGCATTGATTGATCCACCTTTGGAATACATGGTGATTAGAGAATTGCTCACAGAAACAGACAATACCTCCCCGGATCTCATGGCGCTTGCATGAATTTGTTTGCCTTGATCCAAAGATACCATAGTTGAACTTACACTTAAAATGGCTGCAAAAGTATAATTGTTTGGTTTGGGACCTTCTTTTATCATCAACCTGAAGAGCTCCAAAACATCATTGTTTAAACCATTCCGCACGTAACCCACAATCAGGGCTGTCCAAGCAACCACATCTCGGTCCCTCAATGAGTCAAATATCTGTCTGGCTGGTTTTATATCCCCAAGCTTAATATATCCATCCAATAGGGCTGTGAAGCAATGATATTGAGACTTGAGGTCGCAAATTGCTCTAAAGCCTTCTTCGCAATTTCAAGGGCACCACATTTGGCGTACATTGATATCAAAGCGTCTCACACAGCCACAGAAGTTTCAAACTCATTCCTTATTATTTGAGCATGAATTTTCTTCCTAAGTTCCAAACTTCTCGAGATTGGCGCAAGCCGACAAAATGCTCGCCAAGGTGAATTTGTCGGGNGTACACCAACATAAGTTATATACTCAGGCTTAATACCGAGTCCAAGCATTGTCTCAAAAAGTTCAATGGCTTCTTCTCCTAGACCATATGTTGAGGTAAAGATATATCACAGTATCTCCGCTCCTGTTTATCAGATTAAATACTTTCTTCGCAGCATTGATTGATCCACCTTTGGAATACATGGTGATTAGAGAATTGCTTGTTGTATTTATTTAAAACATGATGAGCTAAATTTGCTAAAACAAATTAATCAAACAATTTTACATCGTGCTCATCCAATATTAAAATAATATAAATAATAATTTCCATTCAATTTAAGGTATATCAAAATAGAAGAAAATTAGAGTGTTTCCTCTTTAGCTTTCCATTGGATTCGTATCTATCATTTTCCATCGAGCCTACACGATCAAGAAAATCGTGGGTGCAAGAGGATGTTTATGAGCTCCTCTCATTCCTCCCCCACTTTCACTCTCAAAGTCATCCCATACCCACACAAGACAAAATGAGCCTATATATAGGCAAATGTGGTGGTGGGTGTCATGGCCCAATGGGCCGACCCTGACATTGGGAATGAGGGAGCCCATGGGCCTCTTGCTAGTTAGTGAATAAGCGTCTATCCCATTATGGCCCGTATGCAATACTATGCAGAGTCAATTATATATACAAATATAGTTGTCCTTAACATGCTTTAATTAACATATAGTGAGTTACTAGTGATTATACAATAGTACATACAAAACATTCCAATATTCTCCCATTTGGACAGTATAATCATACAAAATACTCACTTAACCATAATATGTCAAAATACAAGAATCTCTTACAAATAAGAATAGCCAAAACTAATCATGCATAATACTGAATCGATAGGATACAAGTATCATACACAATCAGGCACTAGAGATTCACAAAAACATGGCGACAACTTTCATACATGGATCCACTAATATTATACATTTGGAGACTAAATACGGGATGTCTTTAATCAACAGGTCACTCATCAGATAAACATAAAAGGTAACTAGGATCCAAAATCATGCATGTATTACATAAAACATAAGCAATCCACATCAATCAATAACATGTTCATCATATATGGATGGCGATAAACTCTCACTAGTTCAATACAACTAAGGCTACTAACAGTACCTCATGGGATATGTGTTCTCAAAACACATAGAAGGTTAGCTTTTCGCTAGTGAATTCGCCAACATGTTATCTGTACGCGTGTTCTCAATAGAAATGAGGATACTATAACTTTCTCTACAACAAATAGGAACTATATCAATAAAATTGGAGCTAACAATGCTTCTCAAGTTCCAAGAGAAAGATAGAGTTGTGGAATTATAACCATAAAGTTTCATCAACCTCAAAACAGAGTGAACTACTCTGAATACTGAAACAAGATTCTACAGTCAAATTTCATAACTAGTAGCCACATAACACACCACAAAATACTGCCTCGATGGGCGAATAGCTGCAGATGTCCAATTGACACTAAATCCCAAAACAGTTTAGCTGTAAGTGTCAAATTGACACAAAAGTCACTTAACAGCTCCTCCTACCATCATCATAACATACATATGGATAGACTTTTATCATCCATGCAGCCTACAATCTCGGCGTCACAAGATCCAACTATGTCAAGAATATTGGTTCGCCGATGAATCAATCACAAGACAAGATCCTGGGTACCCAAAAGGATCACTCAAGTACCTTACCGGCATGCTCAAAATAAGTATAACGTTATGGCATGTGCGTACTTGAGTATATATATATATACATCAGGCTACTAACAGTAGATGCATAGGGACTAATCTTATATGATCTCTCTCAAAACAATTAATGGACCCTTGGCCTTTCATAATTGTCACATTTCTGAATTAGTGTTTTCTAGCAAGAACAATAATATCCAGAACTGGATCTCTGCAAAGAATTTGATCAATGTAGATTCTTTGAGACAAACCAAAATGCCATTAGAACTATATGAAGAACCTATATACTTAGAACATAAGAGGCTTTTCTGAGATTCTTCATATCTATATGGCTAATCAACAATTATTTGTCTAACATATTAGGTCAAAATCTTTAAATACGAGCACAATATCTATAACATATAATATCGTGAATATGTAGATGATCCCACTGACCTTTACATATACACATTGATCAACAACATTCTCCAAAACACACTAATGGTGACAATTTCATCAAAAAAGCAATACCACTATATTGATACCAGTTTCAATCCATAACCAAAAATATGGATCTAATAAAATTAGGTGTCCATTGCCAAATATCTCAAAACCAATCAGTGTAGCCATGTAAATACTCAAAACTTCATTCAGAAAGATAGTTCTCATGTCAAATGTCGATTAATGAAGTTCCAAGACAACACAGTAATAACTGCCACAAAACCTTTAAGGTGTTTTTAGTGGGAACTAATGAGAAAACATCTTCGTAACTAATTCTTCTCATTTGCTAAAACTTTTACCCGTAAGTCTTGCTTACACTTCCCACTTAAACCTCATAATTGCACTTGGTCTTAGATATTCATATCCATCCAATAGGTCAAAAACATTGTCCAATTTAACCAAGCCTCATATTTCTAAAAGACTCATAATGCATCTCACCATTCATGGTGTCATCCACAATAAGAACTGAAAACTGCTAATGGCTCACTGGTAGATTATCATATTAGAGGTATAACCAATATCAAACTTGTGTTCCTGCACATAAACAATAAGGTCTCCAAAAACATTGCAGGTATATCAAATCACTATAATCTCCTCAAAAGATACATATCTCTTCATTCATATATGGAGTCATTAAGTATCACCAGATCAATAGATGTAACACGAGTGACAATATATATCTGGTCAATCATAGGGCCAAAATAATTGTAGCAGAAACATCAGAAAATGGAGATAATAACACAAAAATATTCTACATCGAATAAAATCTCCCATTGCCCTTGACTTGTACCAGAAACATCAATAAAATCGACAGCTTCATCTGATCTAATCATTATAGTGGTATGCGACGGATAATCAAATCCAGAATTCTCTAATCACGTATGAACCAATATAAATCAATCCTTAAAAGATATCACATAATATCAAGAAATGTGTGATTTACACCCTTTTGCAACACTGTAATATCCAGGAGATCTACTTATTATCCATAATACCGATCAATATCACATTCTGGAAATATCTTGTAAAAGGTCTAGAATTATAGTCCGTCTTGTTATATCTATCATAATAACCACCATAGTCAGACTTTGATCGCTTTAATCCATTTCCCATGAGTCAAGACTTTTGGAGTAATGTGCACAACATGACCTTAATAGGAGTAGTTATCTATAAAGACCGATAGTCATCTATAACCTCTTATAACCCGAGGAATTAAAGGTCCAAAAATCTCGGTATGGATTAATTCTAGAGAAACTGCATCAAAAGGTCAATCTTACTCTTGTAACCATGATAGTTTACTAATCATTGAAGCAACAAACATGTGCACAACAATCTTGGATGAAGAATTTGTAATACACCATATGAATCTTACCATTGATCTTCCCTTTTGAAAATCTAGAATCATAATCCAATTTTTATACTACAATATGTAAGATTTTTGTCTCTTAGATATCTAGGATCATTAATGGTGTAATTAACTTTTCAGTTCCGAAAGAAAAGTATATCCCAATTACCTAAAAAGATATCAAAAATCAAGGTGATATTTACCACTAAGTGCATATGTTATTCCAAGATCAGTTGGAACTTAATCTCCATCAATAATATTCTATCCTTTATATATAATCCTCTTCTCCTACAAGCAATTGTTGTCAACTCATCTAAGTCGATTACTTCTCATAACAATCAAGTCTTATCTCTAATCAATTACTTCTTCTGAGCATCATGACTTGATGTAATCAAAACAAAACAGAGATAGAAGAGTTCTCTCAATAATCCATACCAATTCCTATGAACCATAATAATCCGAAAACACATTACCAATGTAATCTTTAATTCCACTAATACCGTCACAAAATATGGAATTAAAAAATACTTAAAAGGGAAAACACTAAAATTTCTTACATATGACTTCAAGAAAAAATTTTAGCGATCTTATCCTCAAAAGCTATCACAAAACAATTATCTCATAAATACCTCATTAACCTTAAGGAACACCTCTTTAAATACTCCCACTCATCATGGAGTTTCATGGCATCAACAGACTACAAATAGTGGATTTAGAAGTTGTACAAACTCACAAGGCCTAGTCTATTTACTTTATCATACTAAGTGCGAGATCTATGTAATCAAATATAATAGTCCCATTCAGCGTCAAAATAGCAGAAAAACAAGGATTGCATAAAGCTAGAGGAAATAACCAAGAGCAATATCAACAATATGCATGTAAAACTAAGATCATGCTATTTGCTCTTCCTCTCAGCTTTCTCAATGATCCAATCAATTATGCGATCATTGTGTGCTAAAGTCCCTTAAGCAAATAAGGACTCATACGCAGGTAAGGATAATGCACCAAATACCACAACTAAATGCATTAATCCACTATCGACAGGATAACAAGGATTGTGCGGTTCATGACATTCAATACACTTCCTTCACCAATCTAAGCATCCTACCAAACAATAAAATTATCGACAGGATAATTTAATTGTTCGTATAGACCTTAGTACTAATTGTGATCAATCAAGGGAGAATAAATAACAATAATCACAATTTTCCATCAATAATCTGACATGCTCAACTCACGACGGGTAAGTACAAAAGCATTCAGAATTGGTCAAAATCTCACAAAATTCAAACAAGGCCAATCATGCATTAATATTATCAAGTAATAATAGTCACGAAAATGCACAAAATAAGTAATAATTCATAAATTATCCATACAATATGCCAAAATTTTATTTGTCATTTATAATGAATTTTCTAAGAGTAAAAGACAGCATATGACAACAAAATATGGAATGAAAAAAAATATGCTCAAAATTGGCCAAAAGTGAGAATATAATAATAATGCAATTATGTTCGACAATTTGACAAATTTAGCCTCACGATAAGTGAGTACATAAACTCTCATGATTATCGCAACCTCACAATTAATTATGTCATATTTCATGAAAAATTTCAAAATGAAATTCAATGCATAAAATCATCTAAAAATATGCGTATAATTAAAAGTGACATAATTACCAAAGTATGCATATAACCATGTGTAATATTAAATTTTCAATATTTACATATAGCTAAACATGGTTCAAAATACCAAAATATGCATAAAATTATGAATGGCATAACAATATCAAAATATGCATATAAACATGTGTAATATTAAATTTTCAGATATTAAGATACAACTAAACATGGTACAAGGACAAAATATGCATACAATTATGCCAAAAATTGATTTAACTCAAAATTGTGAGATTTATTATTTAACATAATAAACATATGTGTGACAATACAACAAAATATTTTATAATAGTCGAAACCAATGAATAATC
>JXTC01001005.1:21020-31708 GCA_002914845.1 Trema orientale | reverse complement strand
GAGTTCAATATTGGGCCTATAGTGGTGTGCCCCAATATTAATAGACAAGATCTAATCATAATTAAGAGTTAATTATGATAGTGGGTATATGGTCTATTGGAGCTTGGGCTTTATGGATCTATCTGGTCCGCTGTCTCGCTCAAATTAAAGCCCAATAGTTATTTGATGATCAGTTGAGCCCAATACGCCCATTAGGGATTACTAATCTCTCTATATAGTTAAGAGAAAAGTTCTCTGACTGAACAATTAAGAGTTACACGTGAAACACCCTCTTGAGAAGAAGTGTCACACGAAAACACAGAGGGAGAGAGAGAGAGCAGAGAAAATCGGCCACTACTAGGGATTCTCTGTCCTTGGTGTTTTGGCCGTCTCAGAGAAATCGGTTCTAGAAGATTGTCTTCTTGTTCGTCTGTAAATCTCTTTATTGGGAATCAAGAAGGTGACCATCCATCGGATCAATCAAACGACTTTCGAGAATAGACAGGAAGATGAGAAGGTTGTGGAGCGAATCCAGGTTTTGTTCTTATCTAGATCAAGAGTTAATTTATATTATATCACGATCCGAAAAGTTTTGTAAATAAAAAAAATTTTAAACGACCGATTCCGCTGCGTTTCTAGATTTTACAAAACTACGGTGTTCTTGAAAATGATTTTATGAAAATATTTTTTGGAAATTTATTCCAGTAAACACCAGTAGAATTAAAGTAACTTTAAATATTAAGAATTAGCACAAATGAGTTAAGGAAACTTCTATAAAAGATATTTACATAAATTATTCAAATAAAATAATTTCCTTAATGAAATATGGACAAATGCTTAGAATCGATTTTGGTAAGACTTACTTGCCCATTCTTATACATTATGTGTCCATAAATGAGATTGACATACAAGACTAATAAATAATAAGATGAGTAAATATATTTATAAAGAAATAATACCTTATAGAATAAATATCACATTAATTATAAACAAATATTCAATCACTAAAAACAATTTGATCATATTTTTTTGATTGACAATCACATATTTTGTGACCTAAACGCATATAATAGGCAAATACTGAAAAATTTAATTAGATCAAATATTTAGTTGCATATTGCAACATGACTAGTAAACCAGTCATGTTGTAATAGAAAGTTACCAACAAATTTTCTCTTTCAATGTCTCTCTTTAGCTTCTTTTAGACAAATATTTGATATACCTATAAAACAAAGTTAGTATGTAGCCAAAAATTATCATGCTTTCTCCCCATTTTGGACAAAAAAATCCGAAGATGGAAGAATCGAGACAAAGAATCATCAATTATCAACACAAAAATAACCTTGTCCTGCAACAAACAAAATAGCGAGCACATTCAAATTATATCAAAGTTATACATACCTGGATAAATTAAAACAAAAGAAAGACTAAAATTCGGAATACTGAAGATCAAGCATCCTCCATATCCATATCTAGCTTCTTGGTAATGGCAACAACAATCTTCTCAATCTTTGAAAGTATGGCATCATGATTTATAGATGTTGTAACAGGAGCAACAACATAACCTTGTGTACCAACATTAGCAGCTTCAAGCTCCCCTTCAATTATTGTTGCTTATAATAATAAGACAATAATTTGCTTTTCTTAGGATATCAGAAACATGATGACATCATTATCATCATAATCTTTCTCTTTCTCTTTTCTTTTTCATGACCCCCTTTAGGAGAAACTCCCCCTCACGAGCATCATAAATAAAGGAAGGAAAGAAACAATCTCCTTTTCGATTTCTTCCATAAATTTAGAGCATTCACTGTGGCCAAAAGCATCTGTAAAAATTAGAGAGAGCATCAAAGAAGCAAGAGAGAAGAAAATGAACAATTTTTGGCACAAGGAAAATAGGTGATACCAAATTGGGAAACAAATTAAGATTAGAACAATGATAAAAGAAATATACACATACAACCTTTCAATTACCCAAAATTAGAAAAAGAAATAAATTAAAGCCAAAAATTTTTGGGAAATCAAATAACCGTCTTTTGGAACATATTTCAACATATGACATCAACAAGTAGACTTTCTATTAACCATTTTTTTCAAAAAAATAATCATTTTAGTCCTACGGTATAATATGCCTCATTTCGCCATAAATTCAGAATTTTTTGTAGGAAAAGCTAGAATGAAAAATAGAAATTGATGAATTTTTATTAATCATAAAACGATTTTAAAATAGACAGACCTTACCATTTTTATCCTCCAAAATTTCCAGAAAATTTTAGGTCAAATTAATCATCAAAAATTAAAAAATAACTGACATATCTTATTTCACTGATCTCCATAAAAATTCACATTTATTACATACTTTTGTGTGTGCTGTGATTTCTTGGGCAGTACACCATTATTTATTACTACTGCCTTTTTAAAATTTTTTTTATAAAAGTATAAACATGAAGTATCCTCAGTCATTAGCTTTTATTCTATCACTGAGGTAGTGATGAGTGATTAATTCACTCATAAATCAAGTATCATTCAGCTCAAATAATTGTAAGTTCTCAAGCTTTTGTGTTGGTTTGATGTGTTTTCACTTTGTTTTTGTAGTTCTTGTGAATAAATAAGAACCAAGAAATATTGGTGCCAAATTTGGGTATTTCAACTATTGTCGATGAAATTTGAGTCCGATACGAATGCAACGCAATGAAAATCAGGCAAAACGGACCTAAAACGAAGAAATGGCGCCACCGGGAAGAAAACTGTTCGTGCTGAATTCCAGAGCCGAAAGCGCCGCGGCGCTTAAATAGTAGCACTATGGTGCTGCTTGAAAACCTGATTTCCCAAGGCTAGAGCACTGCGGCGCTGTCCAGGGAGCGCCTCGGCGCTACACAGTGTCCGGAAGCGCGTTTTTAGCGAGTTTTTAGAGCCAATCTGGACCATTGATGTCATCTGATCCAATAGTTGATATTCCACCCGGCCTAGATCATCTTGGAGGCCCTTAAATACATCCTTAAGTCTCCATTTGAGGTATGGAGAGTTAAAGAGAAAATACAAGAAAGAGAGCTCAAAAACTTAGAGAGGAAGGAACTTGGAGCAAAAATTTGAAGAGGAAGCTTGAAACAGTTGCTTGAAGAATTGAAGCTTGAAGTTCTACCTCTACAAAAGAGTTTTTCTCATCCTCTTTTTCACCCTAATCTTATTTGAATTTTTATATTGTGCTTGATTTTTGAATATGTTTGGATAATGAAATTCATGTTGAGATTAGTGTTGGATTCTCTTATGTTGAATAAATTGCTATATGCTTGGGGCGCGTTGTAGCTTATACTTTGATTCTATGTCTTGATTTCTAATATGTTCTTTGATATTGTTCTTGAATTTATTTATGCTATTCCATGCTTAATACTTCTCAACTAATTAACTACTAGTTCGATGATTTGGTTTCTAGAATTTAGCACTTGAGAGAGGAAATTTTAGAAACAATGATTGGATAGCATAACCTAGGATTTTGCAGAGTTTGAAAAAACCTATAATTCTTTTGAAATCATAATCAAAGAACCATTGAACATAATTAATTCTTAATTTCTAGGTTTGGAATAGAGATATTGGAACTGGGATTTTTGAATGATTTCACTCGGCACTCGAGAGAGGGAGCAGAAAATACCTTTGGGTTCTTGGCTTATAAATAGGAATAATTGATTAGAATGCAATTGGTGATCAAAAGACATAGTTGATAGTTAGGTGAATTCAATCCCCTAGTACATTTATGCATAGAGTTTCTATATTTTATTTATGTATTTATATTTTTATTTGTATTTATTTAAATTATAAATTCATTTAATTTGGTTGCCTAGATAAAGTTAGGTCACGATAATTCCGGTAATTAACAATAATTTAACACACAATTCCTCGTGGGATCGACAATTCTACTTATCACTTTATTACTTGATTACGACTCGTACACTTGCGGTTATTTTACGTATATGCATTTAAGCGTAACAGGTAGCCCTTTTCATATGGTAGATTTCCCTCTATTGTATTTGTGATACATAGTACAGGAATACTCATGGATGCCTTTTACACATCCGTGTAGATAGCTTTCTCTGACTATAGAGCATGTTTACATGTAGATTCTTTACTGAAAATAAACAACCAAAAGTTAGTCAGTCAAAATCCAATATAAGATTTTCAATATTTCCTTAAATATCGAAAGAGTTTAAAAGATAAAAACAACAAAAATTGTATATTAGAAAATCAATTCATAATTAATAAAAATTCATCTTTTTCCCTCTTTTAAGCTTTCCAGACAAAAATATCCTAACTTCAAAAGGCAAAATTTAGCATAAAACTAAAAGTAACAAATCACATAGAACATATCCCTAAGGCTTTCCTTAAGGAATAAAAAACGAGCAAAGTCAAAGGATTTTGTAGAAATATCTGCAAGTTGCATATCTGTTTCAACATTTCTAATAATAGTTTTATTTTAGGCTCAATCAAAGAAGAAAAACACACATATTTGATCAAATTCATGTATCTTTTCATTGTGACCATGAAATCATCAATACTATCTATCATTATGTCAGACAGATGATTTTTCTTTACCCTGAATGGGGATTCTCTACTGATTGGATTATTGATTACAATTGTAGGTTTAGTAGATGCACTCTCTCTATTCAGTCGATATTGCAGTTCCAGTATCTGACATTGTAATATGAATATCTAGTTCTGCAACAGTATTAGGTTATGTTGTAATATGCATTTCTAAACCATAATCTCCTATAGCTTCATCAGTAAAGTTGTTTTTATCTCATTCTTCTTGTAATCCACCAGTATGGTTTTGTCATTTGTTGATTAAGATTCTATTGATTTGCTATGTTTCGCAACATGACATTTTCGTATTGCCCAATCAGCATGATTTCCCAAAACAAATGTAGGTGCAGCTGATTTAATGTATGTTGCAACATGATGTTTCTGTGTTGCAACATCAGTACTAATTTTTGCAACATGGTTAGAAAAAAAAACTCTTAACAAAAACAGTTTTTGAATTAGAGTGCTCATAAATCCAAGTCCTTTATGATCAGAACTGGATTTACCAACGAACATAATATAATCTAGCTTGCCAGTTCTAGAATTCAACATCTTTAAGGACTTTTGAGTCCTTTTAAGATCAGCACGAGACCTTTTTTAGTTTTGCTTCTTTTTCATCCAATAAGGTCTCCAATTTATGCACTTTGATCTTCGAGTTCTCCTTGAATTCAGTATGTGCAGAAATTTTCCCTTCAAGAGAACGATTATGATCTACCACTCTAATCTATTGAGAGTACATTTTTTCATATGACTCTCGGATTGATCTTCATCTAATTTAGATTCGACACTGTCAAAATTATCTTCATTATCCGTTCTTATTGCTAATGTTGTAAACACGACTGGCAGATGCATTCTATGTTGCAATATGACCTGCAGATTTATGCAAAGAACACAAATCATCCGGAACAAAAGAAACACCAAAGGTTGCGTAATTACTTACATGGTCATCATCCTCCTCCTGTCCGCCTTCTGATTCTTCATCACTCTTGGTGGAGGTTATGACTTTGGACTTCTTCTTCAAGGTGTTAGCACACTCGGATTGCACGTGGCCATACTCCTCTCATTCTTTGCATTGAATATCTCTTTTCTTAAAAGAATTAAATTTACTAAGATTTATATCTTTATTGGTGTTGCTCGATTTTGACTTCTTGCCCATCTTTTAAAAAATTTGATGAAAGTTTTTTTCAACAAGGTAAGATTATCATCATCTTCATTAGTGGATTAGATGCTGACTTTGATGGTTTCTCTCTTTGCTTGAGATTTATCTCATATATTTAAAGTGATCCCATTAATTCCTCAACTTTCATTAGATCAAGGTTCTTGCTTTCCTTTATGGCTGTGAACTTTGGTTGAAACCTGTTCGACAATGAATAGAAATTTTTTCTAACCATCTTAGTATCTAAAAATAATTTTCCAAGAGCAAAAGATTTGTTAGAAATGTCATAAGGCCTAGTAAAATATTTAGACAATGTCTCATATTCTCTCATTTTTAATTCCTCAAATTTAGAGGTTAACATGATCAATTTGAATCTTTTCATATCACCAGAACATTCAAAATGAGTCTGTAAAATATCCCATGCCTCTTTTGCAAGCACACAATTCGTAATCATTTTGATACGAGTTGCATCAACTCTATTAAGAATGGCATGTAGAGTCTTGGAGTTGTAATTAGCAAGCTTGTCATCCTTAGATGACCAATTAAGTTTATGTTAAAGAACTAACTTCCCTTCTTCATCTTTAGTAGTTGGAGTGTTCCAACCACTAAGAACGGATTTCCAAGATTTTTTATCAAGTGTTTTGATGAAAGCTTTCATGTATGCCTTCCAATAGGAGTAGTTGGTGTCATCAAGGAGTGGAGGGCGTGAAATAGACTCACCTTCAGTAAGGAACGACATACCTAAAAAATCAGATCAAATACACCTTCAGTAAGGAACGACATACCTAAAAATGATAGTGTCCCGCTCTTATACCAATTTTTATGTCTGTTTTTCAGATATGGCAGAATTAAATAATTTAACCAATTATTTAAATATGTTGTAACACGAAGGATGGTTGTTGTAAAAACGGAAAAGTAAAAATGACACACAGAAATTTTTATTTAGTTCAGTTATCTCTTGATAACCTACGTTTAAGGGGTCACACATAGAAAAATAAACATTATTAGTAAAGTTTGAAATAAATATCAATACTAATTTGACTTATACAATAAAAGATTCTCTCTGATGATTATCGTAATGTGGATATATTCCTTCATTAATATATCTAGTGAGCACCACTTGTTTTTGCTTGACTTCGTATACCTGAAATCCCTTCAGAGTCTTGAAGTCGATCTTTTCCTAAAAATATTGTGTTCATCCTCCCGATGAACACTCACAGTCAAGCTCCTCTTGACCTTGTTTGATCTTTCACTCGTGAGCACCATTCATAGCTACAGATCGATCTTTTTCTGATGATATTCAGTACTTTTCCTGAAGTACTGTATCACATGACTGGGACTATACCAAAGTCTAAGAAAATGGCTAAAAGAAAAATCTTTCTATTATGCTCAATAGTCGAAATATAATATATGCTTTCTACCTAAAGCTACTCTTAAGTTACCTTTAAATAGAAAGAGCAAGTCTTTTCACACGTTAGGGATCTACAAAATAACAATTCAGAGCATTTAATGTTGATTAGAAAACTTGCAAGACCAATCAAGTTCGTTGTTAAACTTAGAAAGCTGATCTGGAAATTAATTGTTGATTCTGTTATCATGTTACAACATGATCTTTTGACACAGTCATATTGGAACAGGAAAGGAAACTTCTATATTTCTTTTCTGAAATAAAACAGTTAGTTATTCAATCCTTTTGACAGCTTATGTGACGAATTAAAGTAACTTTAAATATTAGGAAGTAATACAAATATGTTAAGAAAACTTCCATAAAAGATATTCACATAAAATATTCGTTTAAAAGAATTTCCTTAGTGAAATATAGATAGATGCCTAGAACCGATTTTTGTCAAACTCACTGACCCGTTTTTACACACTAGAATCTGTCCATAAACGTGATTGATAATCAAGATCAATAAATAATAAGATGAGTGAATATATTCGAAAAGAAATAATATCATGTAGAATACATATCACATTAATTATAAACAAATATTTAATCACTAATAGTAAATATGTGCTGATTTTTATGATTAGTAATCACACATTTTGTGACCTAAAAGCATATAATAGGTAAATACTGAAAAATTTAATCAGATCAAATATTTAGTTGTATGTTGTGACATGAATAGTGAACCAATCATGTTGCAATAAGAAGTTGCTAACTGATTTTCTCTTTCAACAACACTGAAAAAAAATATTTTCGTTAATTCTTTTTTTCCCAAAATTAGATGTTCTGGGAGTAAAATTGTAACTTTACATTGAATTCCGAGTAATGAGTATGTAGTTTAAAAAATTACAGGAAATTTTAAAAATATAAAACTACATAAAAGATACATTTATGGTGCACCCGTTCAATATGATCATGACAGTAAATTATTCTATTTAATTATAATGCTACTAATTGACAACATTTCATTCAACAATATAGGGTAAACTGCAAAAAAATACTCTGAAATTTGGACTCTGCAAAATAATACACTGAAATTAAGAATTTCTGAAAATTAATACTCTAGATTGACTTTTTTGACCAGTTTTAATAGCAAAAAAGGAATAATATCCTCCATTAAAACTAGATTAGTCCGTATTATTCTCCTTAATTTTGATAATATTACTGTCTTTTACCAGTTAAAGTTATTCAAAAAGTCAACTTAGGGTATTAATTTTCTGAAATTTTTAATCTCAGGATATTATTTTGCAGAGTCCAAACTTCCGGGTTTAAATTGTAGAACACCCAAAATTTATGATATTTGTTTTTACAGTTTACCCTAACTATATATAATACATCATAAACCATTTTTTCATTTATAGAGTTTACATATTACTAGACGATAAGGTAAAGTAAAATAGAAAATGATAAATAATAAAGCTAAAAATAGTGACCTTGTATGTGAGCATGTCCAGCTGGAGAAAGCAGAGAAAAATAGAAAATGGAAAATGATTAAGCTAAAAATAATGAGCTTATATACGAGCATGTCCAGCTGGAGAAGCAGAGGGCAGTGCGACTTTGATAGTAGCAAAACTGGGGTGTCATTCCTGCGCAATATTATCCTAATTGATAATCCCAATAATATTCGGGAACAAAAATCATCATAGCAATGACTAATGGTGTTTAGATCTACAAAGCCACTTTCTCTAACCCAATTAAATTAATTTCTAATTCAATCCAATCAAATAAAATCCACTAAAATTTATGTCGGACATTTAATTTTGTAAGACAAGGCAAAATCGAATGGATCAGTCGTCCCTGCAGATTGTTATCTAACTTCTTAATTAGAACAAAATCAAACCGAGCTATGTGGATGTGGTGTAGTTATTTTAGGAAGATTTGGGGATTAATTTGGACTTCTTACGAATGTAGCATTTTTAAANGAAAATGATAAATAATAAAGCTAAAAATAGTGACCTTGTATGTGAGCATGTCCAGCTGGAGAAAGCAGAGAAAAATAGAAAATGGAAAATGATTAAGCTAAAAATAATGAGCTTATATACGAGCATGTCCAGCTGGAGAAGCAGAGGGCAGTGCGACTTTGATAGTAGCAAAACTGGGGTGTCATTCCTGCGCAATATTATCCTAATTGATAATCCCAATAATATTCGGGAACAAAAATCATCATAGCAATGACTAATGGTGTTTAGATCTACAAAGCCACTTTCTCTAACCCAATTAAATTAATTTCTAATTCAATCCAATCAAATAAAATCCACTAAAATTTATGTCGGACATTTAATTTTGTAAGACAAGGCAAAATCGAATGGATCAGTCGTCCCCGCAGATTGTTATCTAACTTCTTAATTAGAACAAAATCAAACCGAGCTATGTGGATGTGGTGTAGTTATTTTAGGAAGATTTGGGGATTAATTTGGACTTCTTACGAATGTAGCATTTTTAAAATTTGGTTTTTCATACGTGGTGGTCAATTAATTTTTTTTTAATGAATTTAGCAGTTTTCTATTCTAAATGTTTGAAAATGCCCCTAAAATTATATAGAAATTACAACCATACCATAAGACCACAAAAAATAGAGAAAGATAATACGAGAGGAAAAAGCTAAGAATGAAAAACGGAACCATGCTAAGACATTGGAGCAAAGAGTGAGCACCTCTTTGATGATTAGCTGGAAGATAATTAACTAGTTAAAGCAGGAAAAAAAAAGAACCAATTCATAAAGATAATTAACTAGTTACTAAGCCTAAGTAGAAAAAAAAAAAGTTACATTCCCTGACTCTAAGCAAGATAATCAACCAATTCATGTCCTAAAGTTCTTGTTCTAGCAACTAGTTTATTGTCTTCTTTCATTGTTATGACTAGTTCCAATTTGATAAAGATAATTAACTACATACTAAGAATATAATTAACTAGTAAGAAGATAATCAACTAGTTACTAAGTCTAATAAATATAGTTAACTAATAAGAAGATAATCAACTAGTCACTAAGTCTAAAAAAAAGATAATCAGTTAGTTACTAAATTTAAAGAAGATAATTAAATTGTAAGAAAGATAATCAACAAGTTACTAAGTTTAAGGAAGATAATCAACTAGTAATGAAGATAATCATCTGACAAGGAAGATTGTGAACTGGTATGATGGGAATGAGCGGTATTAGAAATTTATTATACAATTATTATGATTGTAAAAAATAAAAGGACACAACGTAAAAACATAAATTTACAAAATACTATTGATAATAACTTCCTGTTTAATTAATTTTCCTATATATTAGTAATTTTATATTGCGAGTAGAGTTGTCAAGAAGGATGGGCCGACCCATTAATACGCGCTATGGTGGGACTTAAGCATGACGTGACAAAATGTGGACTATGTCAAGTACTTTTAAATTATGTGGGCCGTGCCATGCTCATATGTTAATCAGGATGGTACATCTGAGCACAACAAGACTCTCCTATGAGTACAGTGCTATGCGACCCATTGATGCACCAGCAAGTATGCACAATATGTTAGTATGTTATATATATATATAAA
>JXTC01001005.1:4465-15360 GCA_002914845.1 Trema orientale | reverse complement strand
TTGTAAAGACTTGTGATAGGTGCCAACGGGTGGGGAATATCTCACAGAGACACGAAATGCCCTTAAACAACATTCTAGAAGTTGAGTTGTTTGATATTTGGGGCATAGACTTCATGGGGCCATTTCCTCCATCTTTTGGGAATCTCTATATCTTGGTCGCGGTAGACTACGTATCTAAATGGGTGGAAGCCTCGGCATTTCCCGCTAATGATTCTAAAGTAGTGGTGAAGTTTTTGCACAAGAAAATATTTACATGCTTTGGCACTCCAAGAGCAATCATAAGTGATGAAGGCACACATTTTGGTAGCAAGCAATTTGAGAACCTTTTGGCTAAGTATGGAGTGAGGCATAAGGTTGCTACAGCATACCACCCGCAAACAAGTGGACAAGCTGAAATTTCCAACAGAGAGATCAAAAGAATTTTGGAGAAGGTTGTGAATCCCTCTAGGAAGGACTGGTCAATGAGGCTCGACGATGGTCTTTGGGCTTACAGAACAGCCTTTAAAACACCCTTGGGGATGTCACCATATAGGCTGGTTTTTGGCAAAGCATGCCACTTGCCAATGGAGCTAGAACACCAAGCATATTGGGCAATGAAAAAACTGAACTTGGACCTTCAAGCTGCTGGAGAAACACGGCTACTACAGTTAAACGAGGTGGAAGAATTTCGGATGCATGCTTACGGAAATGCCAAGTTGTACAAAGATAAGACAAAAAAATGGCATGATAGCAAGATCCAACAAAGGAGTTTTGAACCTGGGCAGCAAGTATTATTGTTTAACTCTAGATTAAAGCTATTTCCTGGAAAATTAATGTCCAGGTGGTCAGGCCCATTCAAAGTTGCCAAGGTTTATCCACATGGGGCTGTTGACTTGTTGGAAGAGAATTCAAGGTGCCAGTTCAAGGTCAATGGCCAAAGATTAAAGCATTATTGGGGAGCTGAATTTAACAGAGGGAAGACCTCAATCATTCTGCAGGAACCATGAAGGAGCAAGAAGTCGGGCTGACGACTTTAAACCAAGCGCTGAGTGGGAGGCAACCCACTACATATTCTACATCTCTAACTCTTTTTAATTCTTTTTCTTCTTTTATTGTCTTTTTATGGTTCTAGTTTAAAAAAAAAAAAAAAAGGGACGGAGGTGTGAAAATTCGATTCTTAATTTATGGTTACTTCTAGTGCAGGGAAATAAGCCTGAAAGATGAGGCAAGTAGAAGAAAGGGAGTCATGAAGGTTTCTGGTAGCCAGGGAAATAAGCCTGGAAGAGGAGGCAAGTAGAAGAAAGGAAGTCAGGAAGGTTTCTGGTAGCCAGGTGCAGAGAAATGGAATATCAAAAAATGCTGACTTGCTGTAGCAGAAAACTCAGTGTTAAAAACATTGCTGCAGCAACCGGCCTAGTTCTCGTTCTAAAAAAAAAAAAAAATGAAAGTGGGCAGCAGTTGGTAGCAGCATGTCTGCCACGTGGGGAGTGGGGGTTCTACACGAAGCTATTATCATCCACGAACCCCATTTAAAAAAAAACTCGAGAAAAAAAAAGGGGAAGTGGGTCTGTGAATCCTCTTTAAATACCAAACCCTACCCCACAAGTTTATTTGTCTTCAGCGCCGTTCCTCTTTTTCTCGCCCATTTCTTTTCCTCTTTGACGGCGCTGCTCGAAATTCCAATTGCATTCTATTTTCATTCAGAGCCTTCGCCCCACGTAATCAAATAAACCATTTCCGCTTCTTGTGACCCAAATTTCTCCTTGTCGGCGATTCTTGTATTTTCGATCGAAGTCTTAGTTTCACTTAAGTTTGGGGGTGACCTCTCATCGGCTCACAAAAGAAAATGGGAATCAAAAGGGTTGCTCGCAAGGCCTCCAAAGCAGTAAAGTTCGACTCTGAAGAAGCTGAAACATGGTATAAAGATAAGATTCAAAATAGACCCGTTAATGCCGAGAAAGGGTTTGTGCTGGACAACTCTGAGACAATGGGACAGCTGCCATTTATTGCACACGTAATCACCCAACACAACTGGACACAGTTCTGTGCTCACCCGGAGGATCCAATCGTGCCCCTGGTTCGCGAATTCTACGCCAACCTGACTGATCCAGAGGAGGATACTGTATACGTTCAAGGTGTTCAAGTTCCTTGGAGCGAGGAAGCCATCAATGCCATTTTTGGCCTGGGAGATCCGGTAGATGAACATTCCGAGTTCGTAGATGACATCACAGAACCTGAGTTGATCACGGTTTTGGAGACAGTTGCTGCAGCAGGAGCTGAATGGAATGTCTCTGCTCATGGTGCCTACACCTGCATTCGAAGTGCGTTGACCCCGGCTGCCAAAGTCTGGTATCATTTTCTGAAATCCCGTCTGCTGCCCACCACACACGGCAAAACAGTGTCTAAGGATCGGATGTTGCTCTTTTACTCTATGCTAACTGGTAAGTCTATTAATGTGGGTCGGATGATTCATAGCGAAATTCTGGCATGTGCCGCAAGGAAGTCAGGAGCTTTATTTTTCTCCTCCCTAATCACCCGGTTATGCCGAAATGCCTGTGCCCCTTTCCTGGTCAACGAAGAAAAGATGCACAACATATGTGAAATCGATGCCATAGCTGTGGCACGAATTGCGCGAGAGGGACCAACTGAATCGACCCAATAGCCCTTATCAAGTAGACCTGCTGTAGCATCCGCCAGCAGCACCAATGGTGATATCCTGCAGCAGCTGAAGGCCTTGGAATAGCGTATGAGTCAACAGGAGATACAACAGTTCGAGCTAATGTCGATGCTGCAGCAGACTCATAAGTAGCAGCAGCAATTCTGGGCCTACTCAGAGGAACGGGACATTGCCCTGAAGAAGGCCCTGCAAAATAATTTCACCAGGCCCATTCCGACTTTCCCAACATTTCCACAAGAGATACTTCAGGACCTAGATCACGAAGACGGAGCAGAATCTGATAACGATGGGTCCAATGCCGCTGCCGAGTAATGGTGACAGGGAGTTTTTCACGCCTTTCTTCTTTCCCTTTTTATTTCTTTATATGTTTTTTTTTTCTTTTGTTTGTGTCGCAGTGGGGACACTGCCTATTTTAAGTTTGGGGGTGATTTCTTGTCTGTTTAATGTTTGTTATCTGTTTTTGTAAATTTCTCTCTTTTGTTTATGTTTTAGTGGATTGGTCAAGTTGCTTTGTGTGGTTATTTGTTAATTTCTGTTTGTGTTCTGTTGCTCTGGTGTGCTGCAGCATATTGTGTTTTATGAAATTTCTGTTACTCCAATGTTTTCAGTTTATGAGATGAATTGCCATGACTTGAATGTTGGGGATATTTGTTTCAGCTTATTTTTAGATGTGAAATTTGTAATTTTTCGCTCCACTCGAGCTATGGATTAGAGAACTTTTGGAAGCTTAGGGAATCTTGAATAAGTGTGAGGGTTTAAGGTTCTAGAACTGATTTTGTGAATCCCTTGAGGCGTCATTTAGAAGACCAAACATGAGGACTTAGTGTAGGTTAGATACATTGAAAGTAGAATGAGCCTAAGTTTGGGGGAATATATCAAAAAAAAAGGAAAAAAAAAGAATTTTTTTTTATATATATAGTATTATGAATAATAAATACTCCGCTGTTCTGGACCACCTAGTAACCAAGGGTAACATGAGCTCAATGTATACCTTTGCATCAAACAGTGGTTTAGAATATGAGTATGCAACTCTGGCAGTGACTTTGTTGAGTAACTGGGTGTCTTCATCACCAATGGTGGCATTCACGTAAAAAGGCATTATGACATCATAGTGTTTAAATGTAAAAAATAAAAAAATAAAAAATAAATAAATAGAAAGAAAAGAAGCAATTGATAAAATAATTCCCCAAATGAAGCTTTATAGTGAAAAGTTGTGAAAGCCTAATAAGTCTTGAACATTTGGTTGACTTGCATTAGTGGAGAGAGATTTACAAGATCAGCTTATGGAACCAGAAATTTAGGCCCAATGATCATCTTTTGATATGACTTGAGTAGTCCATGGAATTTTGACCATAGTTTCCACACACACACCAAAAGAAAAAGCACATGTGGGAGTAAGTTTGTGATAGATTGAACTAGTATTTGAGGAAGGGTGATTCTGATCATAGGCTGAATATTGAGGAGTAAAACAGAAAAATGAAGAATGATTTTCTTGTTGTCAGTATACCAGAGCTCGTTTGTATCTTTTATGTTTTTGTGTCTTTAGTGTGTTGTTTCTCTTTGTTTGTCACTCGAGGACGAGTAATAATTCAAGTTTGGGGGTGTGATAACTCTATGAAAATAGAGTTATCTTGTGTATTTTTAGTCTTAGGATAGTTGTTTTAAAAGAATAAATTGTATAGTTTAGGTACCTTTCTTTACTTTATTTTGAGTTTTTGGTGTTGCTGATGTTTAAGATCTAATCTAGTTAATATCTATCTTATTTCCCTTGATTTTTAGTAGAATTATTGAAATCTTGTCTTAAGCTTTGCAGAGATTAAATGGCAGCATCTTAGAAGGAAAGCTGAACTTAAGTCAAAGCTGGAAGCAACTTTGCTGCAGCAGCACGCTGGAGCAATACTGAAGAGCAGATTCAATTTCCAGCTGGCGTTTATTTCGAACAGCTGGTATATATTTCGTACAGCTAGTGCTGACAGCTAATAGTAAATACCAGCTAAAGGAAAATAAAGAAAAGTGGTCCTCACTCCTCTATTTGGCTGACACGTGTGCTAGGGTACCTCACTTACCCTAATGTAAAAGGAAAAGAGTACGGTAAGAAGAAGGACAAGGGGGGTGGCGGCTGAGCTAAGAGCAGAATACAGAAAAAGAAAGAAAGAGAGAGAGGGAATAGTACAGAAAAGAAAGGACGAAGAAGGAGGAGTACTAGCAGCGACAAGAAGCTTAACCACCATCATCCAGCTAGCACTTTCCTTACCTCTTTTAATCTTCTTTGTATTTAATTCCTGTTTCTTTTCTCAAACTTTCTGTAATCTATGGCGTATTTTAGGTTGCTGATTTTTACATTTCAGACCATAAGCTAAGTTTCCTTAGCTGAGATTATGATGAATCTGAGGTTGTAATGATGGATTAAAATTGTTTTAAATGTTTATGGTATTTTCCTCTAGTTCATTCAAGTGAGCTTCATTATTATTTCCTTTTATTGTTTGGTCATCAATATTTAGGATAAATAAATTAAGATTAATTCTGGAAAGGTTAATCTGACTTGGATTGAGCTTGAATGATGCATGATTTAATTATCTCCTTAGTAGATTTTTGAATTAGTAATGGTATAGGAATATATTGTTACCATGCAAACCTATTGAAAATTGATACTATAAATAGTGTTTTGAGAACTGGGTAAGCATAGGAATATGTTAAATCTGGTTTGAAGAACTTTAAACATAATAAATTCGGAAGATTATTATGCACAGATTGAATTTTCGGTTACTGGAGTGATTTTGCCGTAGGTGTTGCTGCAGCAATTAAACCCAGATTTGCAATCAAGGAGGATTCAATAATCCCAGCTTATCTACACCACTGATTCACATTCACTTGATTAGATCTCGTTATTTTCTGCTTAATATTTACTTTTCTGCGTGCATCTTTTAATTGTTGCTATTTTATTACAAATCTTTATTTCTCATTCGTTAAACTAGCTTGTTTGACATTTAGATTTTACAAATAATTTTGGTAATCAATCCCTGTGGAGACGATACTCACTCACTACTATATTACTTGTTTCGGCACGTGCACTTGCGTAGCTATTATAAAATCCACAACATTATTCAATATGTATTTAGTGGATTCAATATGTATTTAGTGGTGATCATCATATAACTGCGGGATAGGTTCATTAGTTGGAAATCCAAATACTTTTGAAAATATATCTCTTTTATAAAAACGAAAGTTTTGGATGTTTTTGTAACTAAATCAGAAATTCCCAAATCAAATGAAATTCTCATTCTGTCATCGGCTATGATAACACTTCTATTCAAAAGGACTTATGCGTAAAAAGACATAACCAATTAAAATACCTCGGAACTCTATTCTAGAAAATGTATTATAGAACTAAAATGTTTTAAAAGCGCACATTGCCAACGAGTAATGATGTTATCATTTACTTAATTACGTACAATTTAACAGTAGTATACATTTTCCACCGACAAAAGGAAAATATCACAAACAAATTGCATGGTTTGCCAATACTAACAGAAACAAAAAATGTTTTGACAAGCACATATATATATATACTTCCACACAATATTCTTCTCAACGGTCGATCGTTTGATTTTGATTTGCATGGATAAGCAAGCATACATTTTTCTTTCCCTAGTTGTTCACACACACACACACACATATATATATATATATCCTAGACTTAACCTTTATTATGATAAAGAGGCTAAGAACGTATCCACTTTGGCATTGGTTGACCTCGACAGAAACTTCATGCAAATGGGTGGCTTAACCCCAGCAACGGCAAGTATTGAAGCAGGCAAAGTCCACAACCCATCCCCACATATCAAACCAGAAGCCACCGCAGGCCCAAAAGCATCCGCCTTGGCTTTGTTCAACCTTTCCCACACAAACAAGATCAAGCTCCCAATGCACATGTCAATGGCGAAATACGGCCCTATGTAGAAAGGTATTGCCATTGCCATCGGAATCGGAATGAACCGTCCCCAATATGATTGCTTGCCCAAACAATCCTTAATCAAGTTTATAACAGCCGCTGCAACAAAGAAAATGCAACAAAGTATGATGCAATAGTCGGGTAGCGACGAGAAACCTTCTACTCCAAGTATGGCCATGCTACGGTAAATGGCGGCGTATGGTGCAGGGTATTGACTCCCGGAGTCTCCCAAGTCTTTAAAGGCCTTGAGAAAGAGCCAGAAGACCGAAGGAGCGATAGCACATCCCATTGCCGTCCCAATCACTTGGCTCACAAACATGGAGCGAGGTGAAGCCAGGGTTAGGTAGCCAGTTTTGAAGTCTTGAGATAGGTCAGAGGCGGTTGAGACGATGTTCATCATAACTCCACAAGCTGCTAGGCCTGCGATGACTCCACCGTGGGAGGAGCCGGCCCACGCTCCAATGGTGAAGATGGCGAGCTTCCCGTAGGTCGAAGCGAGTGACCAGTCTGTGAGTCCGCAACCGTACGCGTTGCAGAAACCTAGGACGGGAGCAAAGATGTAGATCACCAAGATGTAGTACCATTTGAGCTGGGGGAATATGTGTGGAAGAGTAGCAACGGAGATTGCCGCGATTGCGACATAACCTGCGACGGCGAACCACGTTGGAATTTCATCTTTGAGAAACAGCTGCGTCCTACGTTGGTCGTCGAAAGAGAGCTCAGATTTTGGGGGCGAATGACGATCCGCAACCGGGAGAATCGTGCTTGCCAAGTTCTTTTCTCGGTAATGAATGTACATTGCGGAAAGGGTTCGAATTATGACCTTGAAGAAGTTGTATAGGCCGTCTCCCAGGATCATGGCAATGGCAATGAATACCTATAAGAGATTTGAAAGTAAATTTTCTTACGTATCCAATGAAATATCATGTTGACACCTCTTGAGTTATATTAAAACTATTTATGGTGGCGTATTTTATTAGCTAGACAAAAAAATTTTAATTAATCTTTAGTCATACTTGACAAAATTTTTACTTATGTTTATTTAATTATAGTGAATCGCATTTTTTTTATTGAAACATTAATCGTTTAAATTAAAATACCATAGTTTGGTTTCTATTGCCAAAATAGAGTGGTTGTTGTTGTGAATATTTGTTTCGATTGCACTTATCGAAGTAATTTTTAAATGTACGTACGTAGAGAGCATAATGACACATTAAGAATACTGACCTTGTAACCTTGAAGACCGTGCATACTATGGGGGTCGAGGTCTGCGGGATACCAATCACCTTTTCTGTTGTTAATGAGAGGCCACATTATACCCCAAGAAAGAATTCCCCCAATTAAGATTGATATGTTCACAATGTAAGGGCAAATCATCCCTGCTCCTATATATGATGCTGAGAAATCAAAGAAAAACCTGCACATATATTATAGACATACATATATAGCTAGTCATGATAAGTAACCTTGTAATATATTTTGAACGAAGTACTTTAAAGTGGACATATATTATTTCCCATTAAAACTTGAGTTTTCAAACAATATTAAAATGTTGTAAGCGTACTTGTTCTGATATGCTTTGAGCCCTAATGAAGGGAACTGTGCAAATCCACAATCGTCTCCGGCGGTGTAAAACCATTGAAAGAAACCCCACAGGAAACTTATGGAGAAAAATTTGCCCAATACTTTTATTTGTTTCCTGTAAGAGTAATTAAGTCATGGAATTAATCTAACCACTAAAAAAGAATGAAAAAAAAAGCTGTAAGGAATATGTAAATTGCGTTTTTTGCCTTACTTTGCCAACTTGGCTCCTCTGGGAGTGTGGAAGCTGTTGATAAGATGAGCAGTTGCAGTACCACTCGGGTATGTTAATTTGAAGTCTATAATCATGATCTGAAACCAAAACTTGCGCCTTCAAAATCCCAGAATCCTTTTTCTCTTTTTCTTTTTTGTTTTTCTAATTTTTTCAGTAAGAAAAGAATACATGATAAAAATATAGAATTGAGAAGTGGACATGCTTAAATTTCTCCGCTTTTCATTTTTTTTCTTTTTTCTTTTGAGGCAATGTCCCCCAAAATTTTATTGTAATATACATGCATGTTTTGTGTTACAAAGGCTATTGATGTGAAAGGTTTTGGAAAAAAATTGAGAATGAATAAAGATACATTAGAAATTAATCTATGTTTCTCAATTTCACTAATTATGTGACCTAATAAAATTGCTTAGCAATTTCATAAGTCAAACACAACATCAAAAGCTAAATCCTATGAGCACATCCCAATTATGTTGAACCCCAAAAAAATCAAACCAAATCGAAATTATAATTTACAAAATGGTGTTTACAAAATAATACAGTTAGAATAAAGCCAATAAAACAAGTCTCTCACTTGCCATTCTTACTGGTTACTAATCGTAACCATTGCGGATTTGTTTAGCTGCCATAGTGAGTAACAATGCTTTGGTGGGACGGCTGCTAATCCCTATATACTTGAAATATGTTAGGTCTAAAAGTTTGGCATTCTAAATGGCTAAGTTTTGAGAACTCAAGTTGATAAAAAGGAAGATGTTGTTACAACAAGTCTGTTGTTGTTGCAACAAGTCTGAAGTTGTTGCAACAAGTCTGAAACTCTACATCAACCGAAACTTGCGTTTTTCTTTATATGGAAACCTTCTAGAATGTGCCCAAATGTGTTTTGTTTCTATATTTGATGATTCTGATGATAATATAGGTGAAATATAAATGGAATTTCGTGCATAGCTGGTTAGGATATTTTCCTATCAATTTTCAATCAATTCCTTTTATATTTACCATATATATCATTGATTATTTCCTCATCCTTTTGTCCTTGATTGATATCTGATTGCATCTTACTAATCAATGAATTTGGACAGGTTTCTGAAGTGAATTCATAAGGATTTTTCGTCCTTAATTATTGCTGGAAATTGCTCATCAATTAATTAAGTTTCCATTATTTAATTGATTTGATTTGATGAGTTGTTGTGATCAGATTTCCTGATCTGTTGCAACAACTCCGGATATTTAAGGAAAGATTGATTAATTTTCTTAAATCTTGGCTTTTGATTGATATTGATTAAGATATGATTTTCCAGGTTAATTATCAATCTTTAGCAGGTTAATTGAAGTTTTCCAGCTGTGTAAAACGTGTCCAAACCGAATCAAAGGAGCAATCATGAATCTGGACGTTTTCCTTGTAATTGTTCAGAAAAGTTGTTGCAACAACTTTCTAGCAGATTACAACTTTTATGGAAAGATTTTGATTTTGTCTTTACCTCTTTCCTTATTTGATTTCAGCCTATTCACACTATAATGGACGACCAAGGGGGCTGGAATTCACCTATAAAAGCTCTTCTACTCTAAGAAATAATTCATGCACTTCATTGAGAAAAATATACTTAGAGAGAGTTTTTTATTTGTAAGGCATAGAGTATGTTCTATGGCCATTGTGTGACTTAGAGAGCTTTAGGTTTTCTAGGTACTTTGTTTGAGTGAATCCTGTTCTTCGGGAGGAAGAACATCACGTCTTCGGGAGAAAGCAGATCCGGACCAGTGAAGGGAGTTCACGTGTGAAGGATCAACAAGACGAGGGGAGCTCGCTAAACAAGATTAGTGGAGTTGTTACAACACATTGCGGCAATTGAAAAGAGGGAGTCTTTTATTGTGTCAGTCAATTGGTGCTTGTAATTCGTATACTTTACTAATTTGTTTAATCTCTGGGCGTGGCCCCGTGGAGTAGGAGAGGTCCGAACCACGTTAAAAACGTCTTGTGTTCATTTTTACTTTTTATGTTCTGTTACAACATATGCACTCGTTGTTGCAACATAGTTTATCCGCATGTTACAACATAGTTAATTAATTATTAAATTAATCAATTAATTAATTATTTGGCAATATCTAACAAAGCAGATCTTTCAAAATATATATATTTCTTTCTTTTCTTTCTTACGGTGAACCCAAGAATATTTTTGAGTATAAAATAAATTTTTTATAAAATATAAATAAGGGGATGGCTACGGTAGGAGCGTCCCTACGTAGGGTCATGCCTTAATTATCGTTGGATGAAAATCTGTGGAGAATAACGGGAATCTGTGGAGAATCTATTTATATACAGATTTCTATCCAACGGTGAATAGACAGGCCTTACGTAGGGGCGCCCCTACTGTAAATGCGCCCTATAAATAAATATAAAAGAATTAATTGTACCTTCCGGAGAGGGACTACTGCGAAGAGACCGAGAAAGCTAACAACAAAAAGGAAGGCAATCATCC
>JXTC01001004.1:17023-31770 GCA_002914845.1 Trema orientale | reverse complement strand
ATTTAAACGAACCAAAATATATAAATTTACTATGATTGATCACATGGGATCATGGGAAATTCAATGGAGAAAAATAAAGGTGAAAATAATTTTTCTTCTTTTTTTTTTCCTAAAGAAATGGTTGAGTTTGCAATTTTTAAATATTGGGTTTCTTTTCATTTTCTTAAAGCAATTTATTGTGTAAACGAAAAGGGTGTTTGTTGCTTACAAGGAATTACCGAAGATCAATGATGCAACACTTCTGTTTTTGGTTTTGGACAATAGCACAAGTTTCAACTAACCCATTCTACGACATATTTTATTGGAATATGACAAATTATACACAAACTTTGCACTAAATTATGATTGCATCCATAGTCTCTATACAAACGAATGTCGTTTTTGATTTAGGGGCTTTCTTGACTTTGGGGCTTGGGCCTTAATTTGTTACATTGGGCTTTAGTTATTTGTGGTACACTGTAAAAAAAAAAACCCCTATATTGTATTAATTAAACGTAATATTGTATTTGACGGTATTTTTATATTATATTATTTAATACGACATTAAAATTTAATACAATACGGAGAGTATTTTCTAACATAAAATAAAAGGTCTGTGTTACACTATATTATATAATTTTAATTTTAACGTAGTATTGTACAATACTCACTCTCCTGACTTTTTTTGTTCTTAATTTCTCTCTCATTACTTTCTTTCTCACATCACTTTATCTCTATCAAAAGTAGTATTTTTCTAAATAAATTTTTAATAGTGGTATTTTTCTAAATAAATTTTGAAAAGTGGTATTTTTCTAAATTTATATCCAAAAAGTGGTTTTCTCGTAAATAAATTTTGAAAGTGGTAATTTTGCAAGTGGTTCTTTCCTAAATATTTTTTGAAAATGATATTTTTCTAAGTAAATTTTTAAAAATAGTATTTTTCAAAATTAACTTTTTAATACAACATCTTAATACGAATGCAAAACCAAACATAGCACTATAATAGAATAATATAATACAATACAATCGAATACAATACATCGCAATAAAATACAATACAATACAATAGGGCGCACTAAACATGTCCTTATTCTCTTATTTACCAATATTTCGTTAAGGAATTAGTGCTGAAGATTGAGTGCTTCATTCTAACAGAGATTCAGAGGTGCTCCTCTTTATTCCATAGCAATGGATATAGCTTGCTTTTAGCTTCTTGCTACATCAGTTTTCATATATATACTAGTTTATGAGTAGGCGCCTGAGGCACATGGCTCAAATTTTTTTTTCTTCTTTTAAACATCAAAGAAAAATAAACTTATAGTTTTGTTCCCTCTTTCAAAATGCAAAATTACATTAACGACATGCAAAAAAATTCTATGTAGAAGAGTAGGAAAACTACATTAAACAAAAGACACAAGAAAAAAGAACTAAAAAGATAACATGTCATGAGGTGGATGGAGTATACCAAATTGTCACGACTACACCAATCAGATAAACATGACCACATACTTTTATTTTTATTTTTTTTTTGCCTTTCCCTTTTAGCTTTTATGGTAGTTTGGTAATTCTAGTTGATTATCGTAGAACTTACGAGATATATTGAAAAAAAAAAAAAAGCAACCAGGTTGAAGACATGATTGTAAAATTTCCTACGTTAGGCCACATATTTTAAACAATTATATTAGGCCATATTATTTTTAAGTAGACCCAATAAGTGATTTAATAAGGTTGGGTCAGAATATCCAATTGGATATGATACCAATGTGGATACCTTGTTAGTTACCCAGTTGGGTGTGATGGACACCCAATAAAGAACTATATAAAGAGAATATTAGGGTTATGATCCATACCACCTTTTCACGTACGCTCATTCTTTCTGTGGTCTGCCATCAGTTACAGAGAGTTCTATCTGACTATTTTAGGGATTAGGTTGTGTGGAAGACCAAACCCTCAGGCAATTACAGTTAGTTTCTGACGCTTCCGCCTTCGGTTCATCGTCCAGATTATAGCTATCTATCATGGACTCAGGTATAATCAATAAATCTTTGCCTATCAGTTTTGCATGAATGATCTAGGGTTTGTGTTTAGTATTTGTAATCCCATATTCATCCTAACAAGTGATATCAGAGCGGAATTTTATGTTAAAATTGATTAGGTTTTCATGCATGTCTGTAGTTTTCGTAATCTATGCCTATTTGGATTTCTAGGGTTTAGATTATATATGCATGATATGTGATTTTACATGATTTATTAAGTATTTGATTCTATGAGGGTTAGGTTTTGGCTTTTGGATCATTCATATTTTAGATTTGGAGCCGAAAATATCATTTTCAAGTTTATTTTGATGTTTGAAGCCATTTAAGCGGATCTGGAATCTTCCAGATCCGCACTGGAACAGTGTTTTCAGTAGACCGATTCTGGTTTTCAGTCTACCGAAAACACTATTCCCGCAAGAAGATTTTTAGCCAAATTTTGATTTTTAGGGTCGATTTTTGGGTAGATTTCGGTCATTTTTGACTTAAATCATGGAGTTTCAACCTATTTTCGACCTATTAAGGAGTAAAACGACCAACACTTTGTCCATAGAAAATCCTATTTGGTTCTAGGGTTCATAAAGTGATGAGCCAATTTCAGAGATTGAATCTGACAATTTGGTCACTGTCAGATTCGGTCGACCGAAGGTGGCTTTTCAGTCGACTGAAACTTGCCGAAAATCACATTTTGCTCTCTATGGTTTTCGGTCAACCAAAAAGGCAGAATCGGTCGACCGAAAAGCTACAAATCACATTTTGCTCTCTGTGGTTTTCGGTCAACTAAAAAGACAAAATTGGTCGACCGATTCTGCTAACTGGTCGTTTGATTCCTATAGCAAAGAAAATTTTCAGTTTTCGACTATTTTTAGTGGATTTTCGGGCATTTTGGTTAATTTTCTTTGCAACATTTGTCTTGTATATTATATTAAACATAATAAAGCAATATGTTGCCAAAGTAACCTCTGTTGTGTAGTTTTGTTTAAACTAACATGTAAAGATGTTATGGGTTTATTGTTAATGCAAATAACTATCGGCCTAAAGGAAGGTGGTTATTTGGCACGACAACAAATATACCTGTGGTAATGAGTATGTGACGATTATTTGGTTTCCATGTGGACAATAAATCGGTCCAAAAGAAAGTTTATTAGTTGACAGGATTTACCATCAGTATTTGATTATTACACCTGAGAGTATCACTTGCAAGTTAATACACTAGCCCAAAAGATGACCTATTAATGTTGCGCTAGGTATCTTGTGATGATAGCCCACCTTATGTGATTATGTAATATATGTCATGTTTGCATATTTTGCGATTAATTTGTATGCCTATATATGACATTTAAGTTGTGAGCATGGTTAATTTATGGCTTTATTTTGTTCTCTGTTCTGTTTCTACTGCTAATATATCTGCCAATTTGAGTACCATTCCTGTGCTTACGAGTATAAACTTTAAGGCCTGGAAAGAGAATGTCATGATCGTACTAGGTTGTATGCATCTTGACCTGGCACTCAGAAAGGACCAACCCACTGCTCTTACGGAAGAAAGTTCTACTGAAGATAAAAGGAACTATGAGCTATAGGAAAAGTTCAATCGTATGAGTGTCATGATCATGAAACGCTCTATTCTAGAAATCATGCGGGGCTTTTTGCCAAAAGAGGAAAATGCTAAGACTTTTCTTGTAGCTCTTGAGAAATTATATCTCAAGAATGAAAAGGGTGAGATGATTACTATCTTAAGAAAACTCATCTCAATGAGGTACAGCAACAAAAGAAACATAAGGGAATACATCATGCAAATGTCTCATTTGGCTGGCAAACTTAAGGAACTCAAGTTAGAAATTAATGAGGATTTGCTTGTGGCTTTGGTTTTGCTTTCTCTTCCTAATCAGTATGGGAACCTATAAACTATATACAATGCCTAGAAGGAAAAATGGAATATTAACAAGTTAATAGCCATTTGTATTCAGGAGGAAGAAAAAATCAAAGCCGAAAGGCCTGAAAGTGCTAACTTGACCACTATCTCCAAGGCAAAGAAGAGGAAAATAAATAAGGGTAAGGAAGCTACAGTGGCTCCACCTTCTAAGGTACAGAAGAAGCAAGATGAGCAAGGTTACTTCTTTTGTGGAAATGATAGACACCTGAAGAAAAAATACACTAAGTATAAAGCTTGGCGTGATAAGAAGAGTAAGCTTCTCATTTATGTTTGTTCTGAAGTTAATTTAACTTATATACCTAAGGACACTTTGTGGGTAGATTATAGTGCTACTACTCACGTTAGTGTTTCCATGCAAGGTTGCCTGTCGAGCCGGAAGTCAAGTGATGATGGAAGAATCATCTATGTGGGCGACGGCCAAACAACTTCAGTAGAGGTCATTGGGCACTTTAGATTGTCTTTAAATTATGGAAAATATTTGGATTTGTATGAGACTTTTGTGGTACCTATTGGGATATTTGTCCTAAAAAGCAGATTTTCAATTTTACCCTTTTAGTGTAAACAACTTTCTCTTATATATAATTATGATATTTGCTAGATTAAACTATCTCAGTTGAATAGTTTATTTATCTGAAAAAGATTCCATGACTTTATTTGTATATAAAGAAACAAACATGATTAAGTGTTAATTATAGGGAGACTTGTTTCTTTATCTAAGTCTAAATGAATTAGTTCACAATCCATAAATAAAGATGAAATAATTTATTTACTAAAGATTGTATTATTTGTTTATCCCAACAGGAATGATGTGTCTCAAATCATTGAAGTGCCAGACTTCTGATAGAAATACTAGTACAACATAAATAAGTTATGTATATTGAACAGGACCAAGTAATATAAAGAATTGGAGTGCCATAACTCAATTCTTATATGACCACAATCTAGCTCTTAGCATGTAGATCTTAATCTTTGATATTTGATTGGATTTACTTTCATGGGTTATAGCCTTTTGATTTGTTAAAAGACTAGCCTTTATGAAATAAGAGGCGAACTCTGGTATATTGGAGGTTATGGCTTATGAATTGACGGGTATATCAAATAGTTAAGGATACTATACATTAATGCCACTTTAAGGTCTTTCAAGATTCATAGAATAATTAAATCTAAGATCTTAGTATTCACTTTGTGAATTGGTTAATAATTTTGTTTAAATGGCCATTGAGAACAAAATTATTGACAATATTATTCCTTGATTGAAAGATGGTAACTTGAAGGTAAATATGTGTTGGAGGGGTATTACGGTAATTTCTCCTATCCAACTACGACATTGTATAGGGATTCTATATGTGGTATAGAATACGCTAAATGGATCAGTTAATCAAGACTAGTTGATTAAATCTCTATAAAAGGCATGACATCTAATCTAAGAGAGTAGTATTGAGCCTTTAATGGAGCGTCTCCTTTACTAATAATATTTATATAAAAATCATAATAAGAGTTATTATGTATTTATCATACTATTGGAGCTTAGATTATTTGGATCCATTAGGTCCCTTGTCTAACTCAACAAATCTCATTGATTGGTTGGTGGAATTTATATAATTAATTTCATAAAAATATGTAAAATAATGATTCTACATAGAAGTTGGTATTTTTATAAATAAGTTTCATGAGTTAGATATATTTATAAAAATGCACCCAAAGCCCACATTGGAGAACAAGCTCAATCCTAGTTGGATTGGGATTACTTGTTTTTGGCCCCATATATATAAGATATATGAGAGAAAAAACTGCACAGTAACCCTAGGTGTGCAACACGTGAAACACAGAGAGAGAGAGAGAGAGAGAGAGAGAGAGAATTCGGCCACCCTTAGGCTAAGTGAGAGAGAAAAAGTTTCCTGCAACCTCACACTCTCATCTCACATCCCGGTGTTCCAAAGAATCAAGAAGGTATTATTGATCGTTCTCCAACGAAGGATTCGACTTGGTGCCCACTCACCTCTTCAACCAAGAGCAAGAGTATAGACAAGAAGATCCAGGGTTGGAGATTTGATTACTATCAACAAGGAGATCAAGGAAGAGCACACTACAAGAGGTAAACCCTAATCTCATCTCTAGGGTTTGTACATCTAGATTTGATTTATGTTATACATGATCCTGTATACGATGCATGCATGTTATATGATTATGAAAAATATTTTCATGTAAAAATTTTAAAACCTAGATCCGCAATTTTTCTGCTGCATTCATGGTGAGATTATGTGAATTTCCTTAGTTTGCATGCATGTATATATTTTTCTAAATGTTAGGCAATTCTAGCAGTACCATCTTTAAGACGGAATTTGGTTTCAGATTTTGTATTGGACAAATTTGATTATTCTTTTTCTTTCGAAAACAATTTATTTAGTCTTATGCATGATTCGAATATTATTAGTACTAGTATTCTTATTGACAATCTTTATATATTAAACACCCAATCCTTTATTTATGAGACTTTGCATGTTAATTCAAGAGGTACAAAATGAAAATTAACTAGTGAAGACTCATCGATGCTGTGACACAGACACTTAGGACACATTTCTAAACAACGAATTGAACGTCATGTGTCTGATGGAATCCTTGGTCCCATTGATTTGGTAGACTTTGAAGTCTACATTGAGTGTATAAAGGGGAAACAGATAAACGTTAGGAAGTTAGGTGCCAATATGAGTTATAGCATCTTAGAACTGATATATATAGACATCTGTGGTCCATTCCCTACGGCTTCTTGGAATGGAGAACATTACTTTATTACATTCATAGATGATTATTCTCGCTATGGGTATATATACTTAATTTATGAGAAGTCACAATCACTGGATGTATTTAAGACTTATAAAGCTGAAGTTAAAAATCAGCTTGATAAGAAGATTAAGGCTATCAAATCTGATCGTGGTAGTGAGTACTACGGTCAGTATGACGGATCAGGTGAGCAACGTCCAGAGCCCTTTGCTAAGTATTTGGAAGAGTGCGGCATTGCCATTTGCTAAAGGATATGGTAAGAGTATGATCAGTTATTCTACTTTACCAGAATAACTATGGGGAGACGCACTCAAAACTATAGCATATATCTTTAACAGAGTACCGAGCAAAGCAGTAGTAAAAGCCCCTTATGAACTCTAGACTGGGCGAAAGTCCAGTATAAGTCATTTACACATATGGGATTATGCAGATGAGGCAAGGCCTTACAGGCCGAATGAAAAGAAATTGGACTCAAGAACCGTAAGCTGCTACTTTGTAGAGTATTTTAAAAGATCCAAAGGTTATAAGTTTTATGATCTCACAGTAAAGTCTTTCTTTGAGGTGGGAAATGCCAAATTTCTTGAGGATATTGAATTTGGGAGGGAAGAAAAAAAAGAACAATGTCTTTGAAGAAGAATTCATTCCTCTTCTTATGGTTACTATTGACAATGGTCAGGAGACTCAAGATCCTATTCCTGACAATATCATTGTTCAAGATACAATCGCTCCAATTCAAGACAATGTTCAGGAGTTTCCTATCCCGGTTGAGGTAAATGCTCCTGTAGAGCAAATTCAACAACCTTAAGAATAAGTACTTTTAAGGAAGTCCACTAGAGAAAGGAGAAGTGCGATTTTGGATGATTATATCGTATATCTCCAGGATCACGAGTTTGACATTGGGCTAGTAGAAGATGATCCAATCAACTTCACATAAGTCAAACGAAGTTCTAATTCTCAAAAGTAGATCTATGCCATGAATGAGAAAATAAAGTCTATGAGAGATAATAACGTTTGAGATCTCGTCAAACTGCCTGAAAGTATGAAACCCATTAGTTGTAAATAGATATTTAAGACCAAACAGAATTCGAAAGGCAATGTTAAGAGATATAAAGTACATCTTGTCGCTAAAGGCTCCACTCAGAAGGAAGGCATTAATTTTAAAGAGACCTTCTCTCTAGTTGCTTTGAAGGACTCCTTTAGAGTTATTATGGTACTTGTGGCTCATTATGACTTTGAGCTTTATCAGATAGATGTTAAGACAGCATTTCTCAATGGTGACATTGATGAGACAATTTATATGGTACAATTAGAAAACTTTGTATCGAGAGATCCAAAATCTATGGTCTGCAAACTCAAGAAGTCCATCTATGGTCTCAAGCAGGTTTCCCATCAATAGTATCACAAATTTCATGAGGTAATTCTCTCGTTCAGTTTTGATGTGAATCTTGTTGATGATTGTGTATACCATAAGTTCAGTAGGAGTAAGTTTATTTTTCTGGTGCTTTATGTTAATGATATACTACTGAAAAGTAGTGATATAGGCTTATTACACGACACCAAGAGATTTCTTATGAAGAATTTCGAAATGAAATATCTTAGAGTCGCCTCTTTTGTATTAGGCATACAGATACACCGAGATCGTTCTCGGGGTATCCTTGGGTTATCACAAAAGAGCTATATCGAGAGAGTATTCGGTAGATTTGGTATGGATAAATGTGCACCAACAGATACTCCAGTGTCTAAGGAAGATAAACTTCGTCTCAGTCAAAGCCCCAAGATTGATGTTGGTAAAAAAGCCATGCAACAGTATCTTTATATTTCAGCTGTAGGGAGTCTAACGTATGTTTAAGTATGTACACGTCTGGATCTTACGTTCATAATTGGCATGTTAGGCAGATATATGAATAACCCTTGAGTAGATCATTGGAAGATAGCAAAGACGATTATGAGGTACTTATAGAGAACAAAAGAATACATGCTCACTTATCAGATATCAGACATTTTGGAGATCATTGGGTACTCTGACTCTGATTTTACGGGATGTCTAGAGAGTAAAATATCCACATTGGGCTATGTCTTTCTTTTAGCTGGAGGAGCTATTTCCTGGAAGAGTACTAAGCAGACACTCGTCGCTACTTCAGCTATGTAGGAATAATTCATAGCTTGTTACGAGGTATCCAATCAGGGGATATGGCTGCATAACTTTGTCATCGGGCTGCATGTAATAAATGACATTGAGAGGCCATTGAAACTTTATTGTGATAATAACTCTGCAGTCTTATATTTCAATAGCAACAGGAGCTCATCGAAGTCAAAACACATTGACATTAAGTTCCTAGCTGTTAAAGAGAGAGTTCAGAGTCGTTTAGTGTCAATTGAACATATCGGTACAAACTCTATGATAGTGGATCTGCTCACTAAAGGTTTACCACCTAAAGTCTTTCACGAGCATACTGATCATATGGGTGTTGTATTTTCGGATGGTGTGCAATTTTAGTGGCAGTTTGTAATTTGGTTTAGATGCTTATCATGTGACACTTGTTTGTGTTTGTGTACTGTAGTATTTTTGTTGATGATGGTTTTCATTTGTAGACTCAGTTGAATGTATATTATATGATGTATTTCATATTTTCTTGCTTTTCCATTGTGGTTAACAATAAAGTTTGTAATAATATACTAAAGAGGAAAGACTAAGGTCGATCTCAATAAAGTTTCAGGTGGACCAGTTGGAAATAGACACGGTAAATCACATTGCGTGTAATTTTTATACCACATTCTATACTCGATCTATGTCATTCGGGTATATTAGTACGATGATTATTGAAGGTTCTAGTTGCCATCCAAATAAGTACAACGACGAACGCTTTAGTTCCGTGTTGATATGTTCGATGGACGGAATTGCACCTTCAGGGATATTCAGGAATAATATAGCATATTCATGTCCATACTTCAGCTTTGCAATACGATTGTATTTGGTACATATATGACCCAAGTGGGATATTGTTAGGAAATTCTATTTCCTATGTTAGGCCATATATTTTAAACAATTGTATTGGGTCATATTATTTTTAAGCAGACCCAATAAGTGATTCATAAGGATGGGTCGGGATATCTAACTAGGTATAATACCAATATGGATACCCTGTTAGTCACCCAATAGGGTATGATGGATATCCAACAGAGGACTATATAATGAGAATATTAGGGTTATGGTCCCCACTACCTTTTTACGTACGTTCATTCTCTATGTGGCATGCTATCAGTTACAGAGAGCTCTATCTGAGTATTTTAGGGATTAGGTTGTGTGGAAGACCAAATCCTCAAGCAATTACAATCAGTTTCTGATGCTTCTGCTTTCGGTTCATCGTCTAGACTATAGCTATCTATCATAAACTCAGGTATACTCAATGAATCCATGCCTATCAGTTTTGCATGAATGATCTAAGGTTTATATTTGGTATTTGCAATCTCATATTCATTCTAACAATGATGCGGAAACCAAAGCAAGTGCTTATATAGTAGTTATAGATATAGAGATATATCTATATATATATTTTACTTTTTACTGTTAAGAAAAAAGGACCACAATGGTTACTATTATAGTACTACATGTCATTTTTTAAATTGTTTAACGACTCTTCGTTTTCTCTTTACGATAGGAGAAAACATGTCGTTACTGTCAAGATAAAACGATATTGTTTAGGACCAACATGTAGTTTGTGTGGATCTGAATAGTGAGAACTTCATAAAACAGCATGTGTATGAGAAAAATGACATTCCAACAAGGAGACATGTCTTTTTTGGTAACTCATTTGCTGGTTGTTGAAAACCACGTGTCAACATCTTTTTTTTTTTTAGGGAAAACATTTAATTGTTTCAAAGAGGAAAAAATGATAACAATACTAAAAGTTATATAAATATAGATAGTTTATCAGATTTACAATAATCGACAAACATGAAAATGATAATAATATCTGATAAATGTAAACGTACTGAATAGATTCAATAAAACACTAAAACATCACATTTAAATGTCCAATTATTGATCCCTTATCGTCACTCAATACTAATACTAGATATTTTAATAAAAACAAAGGTATATACATTTAGATATATATTGATCCTAATAATTGTGCAGATAAATTGATTTCTGTGGACTTTAGGAATCGCAATAGAGATAGTAAATGGTAAAAGAAAGAACAAAGTTAAAAGAGGAACTATTTTGCCAAGGATAAGTGAGTACAAATCCATTTAAGGATTGTTGGTTATAAAGTCAAACATGAGAAGCAAAGGAGGAACATCTTTCCATTTACGAGGGCAATTGAGTACAAAACCGACAATGGAAGGGCAATATGACTAATTATTCTAAAGAAAAAAAAAATAGGCCCTTGCTCAATAGTCAACCTACATCACAGTGATGAAGGAAGAGATGAGGCATTTAAATTACCAAAGACTGAAGAAAAAAGAGAGTCAGTCAAGAGACTTCGACAATGTGGAGCTACTTCCTTATAAGACAGTCTCCTATTTGAGTAGGAGATGTTTTAATTCGTACGGTGCATTCCTTCAAAAACGAAATCTTTCAAAATTATAATAATATTAATGAATATGTGAATATTACGTAATAGAATAAAAATACGTATAGTCCATCAAAATAGCATTCAACAATGATTTTGTTGGCAAAGAAAATTCCTCTAGGCGACAAATATAGTTTATCTCTAATTTCATTTTTGGTCTTGTCTAAGGAAAAAAGATTAGAGAGGAAAAAGTTGATGCTCTTTAAAAGCTTCTATCTATAGAGATTGGAAATCTCTAAAAGTTCTCCTTCTTCTTTATAGTTCTAACCTCTTGGAAATAATATCGATTTTTGCAAAAAAATCTGTCACCATATATTTTAAAAGAGTAAACTCGAACAGGAGAGAGTATTTTCAAAGGTTTGGATGGTGAAGAATGTTTTTCAAAGAATCAATTGGGTATTTGGCACGAGCTGTTAGCTCGTGTAGCCAAGCCTTCTCTTAGAGAAGCATGAGGTCTGGGGTTCAATCTCTACCTTCATCTACTTCTCCTGCTAACCAATAACTACTAACTATTAATAAACATATACAGAAAAAAAGGAAGTATTTTGGCATAAAATTTCCACCTTATGAAGTCAGATACATTATCAATCATTCAAGGTCTCATTAACAGCGTAATCTGTAGTTGAAAATATTTTGATTATTTTCTTGGTTTTCTAATGTTGTGGTTACTCATTTTTTAGTGATGAAACTTTATACAATTTACTTAGTCTATTTTAGGAGGGGAGAGTGAGCTTATTTGGTTGGAGAAGTATCTCATTCGAATATAATTTGTTATTATAAAAGTTTTTGCTTTTTTCCTTCAAAAAAATAATTTCTTCTTTTTAAATGGTAAGTTTGTTGATCTCAAAATAAATAAATAAATGGTAAATAAAAAATTAGGAAAATAATGTCAGGTGCTAACTACTATAATGATTTGGATATATGTATAGAGGGAGGATAAATGACTTTATTGGTCCCCGAATTACAGAATACTACACTTTGATCCCTGACTTAGCTATTAAAAATGTTTCATTTTAGTACCTTTTACTATATATCCGATTTTTAACAAAATGGGAATATAAGACACACTAGCCCTTCTATTTTTATTGTTTCAACAAAATATCATATTTCAAAGAGTTATAAAATGTATTCTTATCTAACGTGCACCAAATTTTTGTTGAGCCAGTTTTATATATTTTTGTGATCATTTTTAAACTACCCCACTATTATATGTTCAAATCTCCTTACACTATTGGCCTATGCCTATGGATATGAAATAAATAAAAGATTGACTACCCAAGAGGGGGTGAATTGGGTTTTAAAATTTTTTAAGAAAATTTTCAATTATATAAAACCATAGACCACTATTTTGAAACTTTGAGGCTAAATGAGCAATAATACTAAATATATAACAATAATGCCAAGTCAATTAAGCACAATAAATATCAAACACACAATCAAATAGTTTACATTAAAGTAAATAGTATAGGGATAGAGAAAATACAAACTCGGTTTTTATGAGGTTCGACAAATACGATGTAAACACAAGATATAATCTTAAAGATAATAGATGTAAGCTTAAAGATAATAGATGTAAAAACAAGATATAATCTAGTTTGGCTCAAATAATTTTTGTGAAAAAATAGATTTGAAAGTTTGGATAAAAAAAATTGATTTAGAACAACTGATAGATATGATATAAGCAATGTAGGGATGTTCAAAAGTTGTTTCAAGTTTTAGAATAGCTTCTATTTATAGACTTGAATGAAAACTAGCCGTTTTAGACCTTTGATAGACATTCTGTCATTTTCTGTAGACCGAAGTGTATTTTCGGTCGACTGAAAATACTAGCCATTGGAAGTGCGGTTCTAACAATCGAATCTGAAACACAGAATCGGTAGACTGAAAACTTACTGAAAATACCAGAGAGCTTGTTTTGATTTTATTTCAAGTCTTTTTTTTATTCTTTTCAAAATTGTGACTTCTTAAATTGATTTTAATAAAATATAGATACTGCAGAAATTCATAAATCAATTTAAAAGCTTGTGTAAAATAAATTTCAAACTTTAATTGAAGATAAATCATTTTGACTATATTAGTTTGAAAATTTCTAATTTTTAGAAAAATTTGAGACATTAAGATCATATTATATATAAACATATATTCAAATACAAGAACTAAATATTTAACATTTGCTAGTCTAAGTCTTGTATTCTTGATCTCTATCTTCAAGCTCTTTTCCGTAATCCATCTTCAAGCTTGATTCTACTAAGTCTAATATGCATCTATCTTCAAGCTTGATTTCATGATCAACTTGAGTTAGAACTTTTAAAGCTATTTCACTACACACTCATGTTAAATCATTAGTACCAAATCAAATGTTTGTTATCTTCAAAATAAGAGTGAGTAAGATTGAAACCTTAATTTCTCAACAAGTACGTCTTAGTAATAAAATAGAATATATAACAAAAAAATGACCAAAATATAGTTTTCTTTTTTAATAATCTAAGGGTTTAAATAACAAAATTTAAAGTTTAATAAGTAAAGTAAGACTATACCGATAATTCAGGGACTAATAGAGCCATTAACATAATAATCCTATAAAAACGCACATATATTTAGATCGAATTATGGAAAAAAAAAAAAAAAAAAAAAGCTTCAACTTAACTCTTAGGAAAAAATTTAAAAAAAAAACATCGTATTTTAACATTTTTCAACACAAATGAGATGGCAGAACAAATTGAAATTACTTAAGTGCTTACTTAGTTAAAGTGAAAAATATCTTCAAATTAGTGTAATTCGGATTGTTAGGTCATATTACCATAGATAGTTAGAGACGATTAGGCTTATTGGGCTCAAATGATCACTCATTTGACTATGAGCTATGTGTGAGCTAGACAACAGACCTGATGGATCTACACAATCTGAGCTCTAATAGACTAATTATCTACTATAATAATAGATTCTTAATTGTAAATGAGTCTTGTACATTAAGAATAGGACGTTCCATTATATGTCAAATATTGAACTCTTAGAGTAGATATTATGTATTTTTTGTAAAGTTGATGAATACTTTAACTAGGTCGATTCATTTAGCATATGTTATACCTCCATTTATACCCACAGTCAATATTGTACTAGTAAAATAAAATTTCAGCATTACCTTTAGTATATACTTACGTTTGAATTGCTATTTTTCATTTAATAGATAATAGTAGACAACGGCATTTGTATTTGCCTATACAAATACAGTCAAATTCAAAAAGAGAATATCAGGTTCTTGGTTTATATTACCCAAATCTTTGAAAAATTCTCAAAGTATATTATACATGGTGTCTAAAATTATGAAGAGCATTCTTATCAATTCATCAATATTAACTTTCAAGATACCGAAGTTTGAACCAATGAATTGAATTTAATACTTTAGTAAGTTAAAACGATAAAACTCATGAAAGTAAGTTCGACAAT